>JABUQX010101079.1:30000-41559 GCA_015478945.1 Trachelipus rathkii | reverse complement strand
AGCCAGATCCTAAAGAATCTTATACCATTAACCTACAGAAACATCAGCCAAACAGTTGGTGCTGTTATACGAAATGTGATGTAGATGAATATTCAAAGCTCGAAATATATGAAGGCAACGAAGCGCCTAAAACGTTTGTAGAATATTTAATTTCAGAATCAAAAAGAATTTATGAATTATTGAGAATAAACAAACCAATGAATTTAACTCCAGAAGAAAAATTAAATCACGAAAATGCAAACCGTTGTTATGTATGTAAAAGAGAATATACAGAAAACGATCTTAAAGTAAGAGACCATAATCATTTAACAGGAGAATATAGAGGACCTGCTCATAGAAGTTGTAATTTACAAATTAGAAATCCTAAATTTATTCCAATAATAATGCACAACTTATCTAAATACGATGCTCATTTATTCGTTAAAGAATTTGGACGCACCGAGGGTGAATTAAAAGCAATTCCTCAAACGGATGAAACTTATATAAGTTTCAGTCAGTTTATAAAAGTTGATGAAGGAACAATCTCAACAAGCATGGAGTTGAGATTCCTCGATAGTTTTAGATTTATGTCATCGTCCCTAGCTAAACTGGCATCAAATTTAGAAAATGAAAATTTAAAGAATTTATACAAATATTATCAAGATGAGCAGTTTCAGCTACTAAAACGTAAAGGAATTTATCCATACGATTGGATGGATGATATAGCAAAATTTAATCATGAAAATTTACCTAAAAAAGAGAAATTTTATAATATTTTGAATAATGAAGATATAACGAATGAGGACTACAAACATGCACAGACTATCTGGACAAAATTTAATTGTGAAACATTTAAAGATTATCATATGTTATACTTAAAATCTGACACATTATTATTAGCGGATGTGTTTGAAAATTTTAGAACAACTTGTTTAGATACTTATAAATTAGATCCAGCACGTTATTTTACATCTCCAGGGTTATCTTGGGATGCATTATTAAAAGAAACGAAAGTAAAATTAGATTTATTAAAAGATCCGGATATGTTGTTAATGATAGAAAAGGGGATTAGAGGAGGAATCAGTACTATAACACATAGATATGCGAAAGCTAATAATCCATATATTCAAGAAAGTTATGATAAAAATAAACCGCATAGTTATATCACTTATTTAGATGCTAATAATTTGTATGGTTGGGCAATGTCTCAGTATTTACCAACAGGAAATTTTAAATGGATGAAAAACATTAACGATTTTGATGTTTTGGATATCAGGGATGAATCTAAAAAAGGATATATTTTAGAAGTTGATTTGGAATATCCTAAAGAACTACACAATTTACATAACGATTACCCCTTAGCAGCAGAAAATATAAAATTAGATAAAGTTTCAAAATTAGTTATTTCTTCTCCTCGAAGATTTAACGGTTTATATTATACACTATAGAAATTTAAAACAGTGTTTGAATTTAGGATTGAAACTAACGAAAATACATAGAATATTAGAATTTGATCAGAGCGATTGGATGAAATCATACATTGATCTTAACACGAGAAAGAGAAAGGAAGCGAAGAATGAATTTGAGAAAGATTTCTATAAATTAATGAACAACTCAGTGTTTGGTAAAACGATGGAAAACATAAGAAATAGAGTTGATGTACGACTAGTTAAAAATGAAGAGCAAGCTCAAAAATTAGTAAATAAACCAAATTTTGAATCGTTTAAAATATTCTCAGAAAATTTAATAGCTTGTCATATGAAAAAAACTAAACTAAGATTTGATAAACCTATCTATGTAGGAATGTCTATTTTAGAGTTAAGTAAAACTTTAATGTATGACTTTCATTATAATCATATAAAAAATAAATATAATGAAAAAGCAAAATTATTGTTTACAGATACAGATTCATTATGCTATTATATACAAACGAATGATATATATAAAGATATGAAAAGGAATATAAAACTGTTCGATACATCTGATTATCCAAAAGAGCATAAATTATATTCAGAAAAAAATAAAAAGGTATTGGGTAAAATGAAAGATGAAACAGCTGGAAAACTGATAACAGAATTTGTAGGACTAAGAGCAAAATTATATGCTTATAAAACATTAGAAAATAAAGAAATTAAAAAAGCGAAGGGAGTAAAGAAAAGCGTTATCAATCAAACGATTAACATTGATGACTATAAAAAAGTATTATTTATGGAAGAAACTCTATATAGGAAACTAAATTTAATACGAAGTAAAAAACATGATTTGTATACTACACAAGTAAATAAAATAGCATTATCGAGAAATGATGATAAACGATATATATTAGAAAATAATATAAACACATTAGCTTTAGGACATTATAGAATAAGTTAGTTGGCGCCAACAAAACTTTTAAAATCTAAAATCTAAAATCTAAAAAATAATAAATGTTAGTTTTAAGTAGTTTTAAGTTAGGTTTAAGAAAAAAACAAAAATTAAAAATATTGCATGTTAGTTGTAAGTAGTTTTAAGTTAGGTTTAAGAAAAAAAATATATAAATTTAAAGAATATATAGTTCAGCGTGGTGCCTCGAGGCACCACGCTAATCAAAAAAAAAAAAAAAATGTTATATATTTCCGTTATGGCAAACTTTACCATAACGAAAAAAAATTGTTATATATATACGGAGAATTGATCGTTGTTTTTGAGAAACCTCGCTACCGCTCTATTATATATTTTTATATTTTTTTAAAATATATTTTGTGATGACGGGGTCTCTCGAGAGACCCCGTCATTATTCTATTATATATTTTTTTTTAAATATATAAAAAGATCTGTATATTAAAAAAAAACGTATATTTTGTAATGGTGGGGTATCTCTAGACACCCCACCATCATTCTATTATATATTTTTTAAAAATATATAAAGAGATATAAATTTTTTTATATAAATAATATATATTCATGGATAGAAATATTAACTCTAACGACGATCCTGAATTAGCGATACAAAAATGTTTAGAACGGTCATCAAATTTTTTAGATATTTTTAAATTTATAAAAATCATTAATTTTAATATAGAACCGTTTATGATTGATAAGTTTTGGTATAGTTTAGGCTACGTAAATGAATATTATACAAAAAATAAAAAAAATAAATTTAACGATAATGCGCGTTATTATAGACACATCTGGTCAGAAAAGCCAGATGCGCTTAAAATACTAAATATAGTTTGTTATAATTTTTTCTTTATAATAAATAATGGAAAACATTTCTATCCAGTGGAAAGATGAGAAGAGCAAAAATAATCAAGAACATCATTTCTTATTACCATCTCCTAACTGTAGAATTCTAATTATTGGTGAGTCTGGATGCGGTAAAACGAATTTACTACTAAGAATGTTACTTATGGATAAGTGGTTAGATTATAATAATTTATTTGTTTTTGGAAAGTCTTTACACCAGCCAGAATATAAATTAATAAAATCAGGATTTGATAAAGGATATAATAAAAGCGAAGTTCTTGAATTATTGGAGAAAGGAGGGGGTGATATCGATTCATTTATTAGAAATCTACCTAAAAAGCATAAAAAATCAAAATATAAGGTAGAATATTATGAAGATTCTTCCGAAATTCTAGACCCGAAGGATGTTAACAACAAGAAGAAAAATTTATTTGTATTTGATGATATAATGAATGATTCAAATCAAAGTAAAGCTGAAGATTATTATACGAGAGGAAGACATAATAATACAAGCTCTATTTATATTAGTCAAAACTATTTTAAACTTCCTCGTCAAACAATACGATCCAATGCTAATGTGTTTATATTGTTCTCATTGCCTATAAAAGATTTAGTCAATATTTTTAATGATTTCATTTCAAAAGATATGACGTGGGAAGAATTTCGTAATTATTGTGAAACTGTTTGGAAAGAACCATTTGGTTACATCGTTATAAATAAAAAATTACCACCAGGAGAAGGAAGATATCAAGCTAATTTTAAGTCTATATATGTACCTAAAAAGTTTTTTTCCTCTTAAATAAATGTATATTTACAATACAACTCGAAAAGTTCATAAAGAAAATTTCATTGAGACTAATTCAATAAACTTAACCCTTGAAAATCAAAAATATATTAATGAATTGAAATTATTTTTAAAGACGAAAACTGGTTCAGGATTGTTAAATTCGGCGTTGAAGAAACTCCCTTTACCAGAAATGCATTTAAATTTACCTAATAATGTTCCATCGGAAAATATTGAAAACGGATCGTTTAGGAATACAGGAAAATATTCATATTGTGGTCCAGGTACGAAAGTACAAAAAAGATTAAAAGAAGGATATAATGGTGTTAACAGTTTAGATAAGGCCTGTAAACAACATGATATAAATTATTTAAAATATAAAAATACGAAAGAGAGAAATGCGGCAGATGATCTATTAGCAAAACAAGCGAGTGAAATTGCGTTAGATCCTAATGAACCAGAGTACGTTAGAAAAGACGCGAGATTAGTCACAGGAGTTATGGGAATGAAATCAAGATTCGGAATGGGTTTACCATCAAAAAACGGGGTAAAGAGCTCGCGAAATCGGGCTCTGAAAAATTGAGAGAATTATATTATAATCCTAAAACTGGATACTCAGGAATCAATGATTTAGTACGAAAAAGCGAGTTATCTTCTAAGATAGTTAAGGACTGGTTAGATCATCAAAACGTTTACACATTACATAAACCTATAAGACATAAATTTTCAACGAGAAGAGTGATGGTCTCTAGTGTTGATGATCAATGGCAAGCTGATTTAGTAGACATGCAAAAATATAAATCTCAGAATAAAAATATAAATTACGTATTAACAGTTATAGATATATTCAGTAAATACGCTTGGGCTACTCCTATTAAAAAGAAAACTGGAAATGATATCGCAGAGGCATTTCAAAATATATTTAAGGAAAGAATTCCTAGAAAAATACATACGGATAAAGGACTCGAATTCATAAATAAACCAACTCAAGAGCTATTTAGAAAACATAGAATACATTGGTTCGCTACAGAGAATGAAACGAAAGCTCAAGTAGTAGAAAGATTTAACAGAACTTTAAAATCTAAAATGTGGAAATATTTTACAGAAAACAAAACAAAGAAATGGGTTGATATTCTCCCTAATTTAGTAAAAAATTATAATACAAGTTCTCATAGAAGTATTAAAATGACTCCTGAACAAGGATCTCTTGAGAAGAATAGTAAAGTTGTGTATGAAAATTTATTTCCTCCTACTAAGTCTAAACTTAGGAAACCAAAATTTAACCTTGGTGATAGAGTAAGAATCAGCAGAAAATATAAAGATTTTAGAAAAGGTTATCTTCCAAACTTTACAGAAGAAATATTTATTATATATGAAGTATTGAAAACAAATCCTATAACTTATAAAATAAGAGACATGAGTGATGAAGAGATTATTGGAAGTTTTTATGAACAAGAAATGGTGAAATATGAAAGTGAATTATATGAGGTTGAAAAAATATTAAAAAGAAATAAAGAGAAAATATTAGTTAAATGGAAAGGATACAATACAACATCTTGGATAAATGAAAAAGACTTAACGGAAACATCAAACATCTAACATCTAAACATCTAACATCTAAACATCTAAACATCTAACATCAAATCGTTTAAAGTTCTGTTTTACATAGGATATCTGTTTCATAAAGATGTTAGATGTTTAGATGTTAGATGTTTGATGTTTAGATGTTAGATGTTTGATGTTTCTTTTTTTCTCTATAATAAATGGCATATGTTAATATTAAAGAAAAATCTGATTTAGTAAATATTAGAAAGAAACTTCAGAAAAGATTTTTAGATGAGAAATTAGGTGAACAAGATATCTATCAAGAAAATATTAAACTACTACAACCATTAATTGAACCAATTAAGGATATAACTACACATCAAAAAGAAATACTTCAAATTCAACCAACACTACCAGCTCTTACTTCACATCAAGTTCCTTTAGCTATTGAAGAAGTATCAGCATCACCTAGCTCTCCTAGACATGATTTTACAAAGTTAGGAAAAATAGCAGGAAAATATTTGAAAGCAATTCATTATCCTAATAAATATGATAAGGCATTCGGTATTAGAATGATTGAAGAAAGTGATGATTTTAAATTAGGTGATACAACAGTTAAAATTGATGGTAATAATTTAATTATTGATAAAAACCAATACATCGGTACTGAAGGTTTATGGAAACTTCTAACCTTGAAAAATCCTGGAGATGTTTCTAAAAATGATTATGATACTTATAAGAAAATAATGATTCAAACTAAACCGTTTCTTAGATACGATGGAAGTACTGCCAAATCGAATAAGGGTGATAAATATATGAAGTTTATTAAACCAATATATGATGAATATAAATTGTTAGAAGATATAAAGAAAACAACATCAGAAATACGTCAAAGAGTAAAAACACCAAGAAGAAGCAGTGTTGGAGATACTCCTCGAAGAACTAGTGTAAGAGACGTACCTGAAATATCAGGTACGGGATTTAAATTTTTACCTTCAGATCCTAATGAGCTTGTTAATAAACATAGAATATTATTTTCAGAAATTCAATCGGGTAATACTAATGTATTTAATGAGTTACAAGCTATTAATGATGAACTGTTAAGATTAGGTATATTTGATACAGATATAATAAAATCTTTAAATAACTTTTTTCTCTATAATAAATGAGCATTGTGTTATCTAGTAATACATCTGATTTCAAATATAATTTTTACCCTTCTCTAAAATTAGAAAAGGGTAAAACACATGAAATAGCTTTATTAAATATAAATACGTATAATTCAGTACCAAATATTGATGAATCAAATAATAAATTTGCATATGAATATAACGGTAAAATTTTTGAAATATTATTTCCAACAGGAGCTTATGAAATCAAAGCGATTAATAATTACATTCAAGAACATCTTGTTAAAAATAAGCATTCAGAAGCATTCAGTATTGAAGCAAACCACATAACTATGAAATGTATTATTCATGTTAGGAAGGCTAATTTTATTATATATTTCAATGAAAAGTCATTCAAAAATCTTTTAGGATTTAGTAGGGATGCTATTGAAGGCATTGGAAAACATGAAAGTGAAAACATTGTTAATATTTCACCAGTAAATTCTATCTTAGTTAAATCTTAGTTAATTGCGATATTATAGAAGGTTCTTATCTTAATGGACATCAAAAACCAATTTTGTATAGTTTCTTTCCCGATGTTCCTCCTGGTTATAAAATAAATGAGAGACCTAATACAGTAGTATATCTACCGATAACAATTCCAACTGTTAATTTAATTCATATTTGGCTTACTGATCAATATCATAAACCATTAAATCTTCGAGGAGAAGAAATAACTATTCGATTACATTTAAAATCAACATAAACTTTTTTTTTTCTCTATAATAAATGGAGTATAATTTAAATTGGAAGGAATCATCAGAAATAGATGACTCAATTAAAAGATTTGAATATCAAGAATATGAACCTTATACAGGAGTTGATTTAAATACACCTAGTGATATAAGAATATCAGTTCAAAATCAGGATGAATTTTTACTACCTTCTAGAAGTTATATTTATATTGAGGGATCTTTAAAAAAAGAAGATGGATCAACATTTGAAAAAGATCAACCTGGAACTGGAACTGGATCAGGAAAAGAATTATATATAAATTTAATTAATAACGGAATCATGTATTTATTTTCAAGAGTTGAATATCAACTTGGAAATAAAAGTATGGAAGAATATCCAAATCCTGGACAAGCATCAACTATGAAAGGACTTTTAACATATCCTCTCAATTATTTAGAAGGTATGAATTTTATGTGGTCACCTGATAAATGTGATAAAGTATGTCCAAAAATTAATAATTCTGGATATGTGGAGAGACACAAATACTTATTTAAGAACTCATCGGGAAATTTTAGTGTAGCTATTCCATTAAGTCATATATTTGGATTGTGAAAATTATGATAAAGTAATTTATGGCATAAAACATCAGCTTACATTAAGAAGAAAAGAAGATGATAATGATGTTATATTAAAATCGTCAGATAAAAACGATGATGGTACTTATAAAGTTCCTGATGGTAAAATTATTTTATCGAGAATAGTATGGAGAATCCCACACGTAACACTTACAGATGAATATTCAATAAAACTGTATAAAGATATTCAAAATAAAGTTACATTAAATATTAATTTTTTGAATAGACAGTGTGAATCTATAGAAGTAAATCAAGGACAACAACAATTCGATTGGAGATTAAATGTTACAGCCGGATCTGAGAAACCTCGATTTATAATTTTAGCTTTTCAAGAAACAAATGGTGATAATCAAATTATGAATAGAGGTATATTTAATCATTGTAATATAACTAACGCTTTTGTTCAGTTAAATAGCGAAAGATATCCAGAAATGGATCTTCGACTTGATTTTAATGAGAATTATTATACAACTGCTTATAAAATGCTATCAGATTATTCTAATCATATACTTAATAAAGAAAATTGTTCTATTAGTTTAATAGAATATCAAAATTTGTATCCATTACTAGTATTTGATGTAAGTAGACAATCTGAAAAAATAAAAAATTCAGTTACAGATATTAAAATAAGAGCAACTTTTAAGAAAAATATATCAAAACCTACAAAGGCTTATGCATTAGTATTATCAGATCGACTTGTGAAACTACAATCTGATGGAAATAAAATGAATATCGCTTTTTAATTTTTTTCTCTTAAATAAATGAGGTATTACTGTATTCATTGTAGAAAAATAACAAATACTGAAAATGTTCAAAAGGTTATGACAAATAAAAGTAGTATGCTTAGAGGTACATGCTCAGAGTGTGGAAGAGTAAAAACTCAATTTACTTCTAATAAAATATAAAAATTATAAAAAATATAAAAATGGAAAAAATTATATATAAAATTTTATATATAATAACTTTTTTTCTTCTTAAATAAAATATAAGAAACGGGCCCCCCTTTGCAGATAGAAAAAAATATATAAATTTAAAAATATATAGATTTGTGTGTCGCCTCAAGGCGACACACAAACTAATTATAAAAAATATATAAATATTAATCATAAAACATAAGTATTAAAAAAGGAAAAAATTATATATAAAATTTTATATATAATAACTTTTTTTCTTCTTAAATAAATGGCTTACAACGATATGAAAGTATATCTTACACCGAATCAGGTAAAGAAGTTAAACAAAGCAGTAAATAAAAAATCTTCTATATCATTTAGAATCAATCCAAAGGATAAGGGAAACATATCTCTTCTCCTAACTCTAACTCAAAAAGCTAAATTTTTAAAAGGTATACCATTTAATTTAAAATTAAGCATATCACAAGTAACAGCCTTGGCAAAACATGGAGGATTTATAATAACGCTTCCAATGTTATTAGGGGCTGCAAGTGCAATCGGTTCTCTTGCTGGTGGAGCTAGCGCTATTGCTAAAACTGTAAATGATAAAAAAAACGGCACAAAAGCAATTAGAAGAGACTAGAAGGCATAACCTTCAAATGGAAAAAAAGAAAACAAATGGAAAAGGTCTTTTTTTAAAACCATACCCTCGTCGAAAAACTGGCGAGGGTTTATTTTTAAAACCATACAAAAGTTGAATATTCCGATGAAAGCGTTGAGTCAATATGATCTTATGAAATATGTTAATCAACTTAAAATTCCAAACTTTGAAGGAATTTATATGAGAGATGCTCTTCCAAAAAAATCTAATAAAAAGGAATCTGGAATCTTAAATTTGGATTCAATTAAAGGTTCAGGAACTCACTGGACATGTTGGTTTAAGAATTGTAATAACTTTGCTATTATTTCGATTCATTCGGTGTTCAACCTCCGACTGAATTTGAAAATTATATACAATGCGATATTGTCTATTCAACGTATCAAATACAAAAATTGAATGAAGTTATTTGCGGTCATTTGTGTTTATTCGTTCTTTTCGGAGTAACCGTATTGAAATTAAATTTTCACTCAATTCTACAAGAACTTTTTTCTCCTAAAATAAGATGAAGTGTAATAACTTTGGTGAAAGGACCATCTAACAAGAAGTTGGACCACCAGGATCGCGAGAGCCTCCAGGACCTCCAGGACCTCCAGGACTGTCAGGAATTGGATTTAAATATTTAGATGAGGAAGGTAATTTTGATATCGAAAATAAAAGGCTGGCAAATGCGGCTAATCCTAGAGAAGAAAACGATGTTACTACAAAAATTTATACAGATAATTTAGTAAAAGAAACAAGAAGTAAGGTTGATAAAATGTTGAAACAGACAGGAAATATGAATAAATCAATAACTGAATTACAATCTGAAGGTGATCATATTAAAAAATTTGTTGAAGAAATAAAATCTCAACTCTTTGATATGCATAATAACGTTCTGTTAAAAGATGGTTTTGAAAACGTCTTAAAAACGATTAATAAACAGATTTCAACTCTTAGTGAAAATATAAATAATTTAAAAAAAGAAACATATGCTTACGAAACAATAATTTTTCAAACAAATTCAAAATTAGAATCAGGAAAGTTCCCATTCGTATTCGGTATGAAAGGAGGTGCTTCTGAGAAAACTGGTTATGTTATGCCTTATGAAGGATTCATTGATACAGTTATATTAACCTCGCAAGATATAAATCAACATATATCAGTAAAATTGTTAATTAACGGAAATGAGTATCCCTTAGCTTTAGACAAATATCAAGATGAATTCTTTACCAAAATCAGAGTTAATGATCTTCGTCTGAATGAAGGAGATGTTATTCAGATTCAATCAAACGTTGATACTAATAATGTAAAAATGCATGTTGTTCAAGTTTTTGTAGGGTATAACTTTATTAATAAAAATATTATGTTAGGAGATGAACCTCTTGAGACGGTTGAGTTTAATGAGATTGAGAATAAAAATGATACAAATATTTATGAACTTGCTTCTTCAGCAAAAATTAATAACGACATTGAAGAAAAAAATAAAGAGATGAAAAATATTATTATAAGCGATGACTTTGGAAATGTAGTATATAGTTCTGTTAATACTGATCCTGAAATAAAAAGAAACTATGGAGATAATTTATCATAACAATATAAACTTTTTTTTCTCTATAATAAATAGATGGAAAACAAATCAGAGCTTTTAAATATTTTGAACTATACATCTGATTTTTCACATACTACAAAATTGTCAGATTTAATTAAGGATGCTCCTTATGATATTGTTGAATTAAGAAAAGTAGATACAAGATATGGTCCATCAATCATCGCTACTCTACGTATAGGAGAAGATGAGAATACTAATGTATTTCTTCCAAAAAGATATGTGCATAAATTAAACGATAATCAAATTAAACTTTTCAACGAGAACAATTTTCAAATGAAATATCAGGGTGGAAAATATCATGATATAAGATTTTTGTAAGTAATCAAAATCTTTTTTTCTCTATAATAAATGAACACTATTCAAAATCTCTCAAAAATTAATGGGATTGACATTGATAGATTGAAA
>JABUQX010101079.1:20000-25000 GCA_015478945.1 Trachelipus rathkii | reverse complement strand
TTCCCATACACATGTATGGGAAGTATTGCACTTACATGCACCACTCTCTCTCTCTCTCCTTAATATGCATCTGAGAAAAGAACTTTTGTCAGATCAAAGTGGTGATCTCGAGTGACAGCAAACAGATTGCACCAGCAGATAGAAGAAAGCTTCTATCTGAGTTAATTGAAATATGTTTGCAATTTAACACAGGTAACCCTTTCTTAACTCTATTACAGTCTACCAAAGGATAGAGGAAGGAAGACAGGTGGAAACTACTTGAGTTAGGGTAAATTACAACTACTAAATATTATTATTTAAATTTGTACTCATTCATTACACTCGCAAAATTTAATATTACATAACCTTTGACCTTATTATCTGTAAAAGAAAGATTAGTAAGTTGTTAATTACATAGGATTTTCTTTCTCTCACATTTTTATTATATTTCTTTTCCCTCTATTTTCTACTTTAATCTGTCTCCACCAAATGATAATATATCTTTATGTTTCTTAAATTCTCAGCTACTGGTTGACCGTTCTTCAATATATATGACAGTGTTATTGGTGAATCGTAATACCTTATATGGCCCCTGGTATTGTGTTCTAGCTTACCCAAATTTACTGCTTGTTTCTAAAGGAACTAACTTTGGTTTGTTTTGGCTTTTTAGGCACGTAACACTGATCGGCTTCCCTCATAGGTGGTTTTTAGGTGCCAAAGGTTAGAATAAACGCAGCTAATTTATTTCAATGTATTATCATAAACATAGCTTCTCCTGGTCTCATCGGAGTCTACCATCTCCCCGTATATTGCAATTTTGCCAAGAGCCACTGAGAGGCAGTGATACCATTGGTCTCTTAAGGGATGTTCTTATTGCAAAGAGGGCAAAGGGAAGAACGGATACCCAATCATGATACTTGAACTCGTCCTCAGTTAACATACAACGTAAGCTGGCCAAAAGGGTTCTATGCCTATTTTCTAATTTTCCGTTTGAATATGCGCTGCCAAACTGTGGTACAGATATGCTTGGCACTATATTTACAGACCTCTTATCACAAACGATGAGCTTCAAAACAGACCTCATTAGCACTGATGATTTGAGTCAAGGGACCCCTATGAAAGGCAGTATCTCGTACAATAAGACTTTAATAACGCTCTCAGCATTCATCTCTTTCAGAGGAATAGCAAAAAGATAGCTACTGTACCGATCGATCAAAAGTAAATAAATATTTATATCCTTTGCAGGGGGGCAACTTTAGGATATCGACCTGTACAACTTCGAACTTATATGTGACTTCCTTAAATTGGCCATAGTCAGGACTAATTGTCCGTGCACTTTTGTTTATCTGGCACTCTTTGCAAGCTCTCACTATATTTTTAATCCTGCGCGTGCATTTTCTCAAAGACAAATTCCGCTTTTACCGCTATTTCAGTTCTTTTCACACCCAAATGACCTTGTAAATGAAAGGTCCTTACAACATCAGTTACAAAGTTCTCTGGTAAGATCACCATAGAGTAACCGAGCGATATATCTACGAAATCTTTAGATTTCTTTCTTAAACAATATTGTTGTCAACATTTTTTAAGTCCACTTTTATCTCCGTTGTTGATTAATGACTTTATAAAAGTATCTTCCTTTTGTTTTTCACTTATATTCTTGTAATCAGCGTTTTTTAGAAATCTATCTATAATAACTTATTATGTTTTGTTGCATTCAGTTACTCAATGTTTATCATTTTACCTTTCTAATATTCATCTTCTCTCTTTTGTATTAAAATCTTCTTATGCTTTTCCTTTCCACTACCTGGCCAATTAAAT
This sequence comes from Trachelipus rathkii, assembly GCA_015478945.1. Taxonomy (NCBI): domain Eukaryota; kingdom Metazoa; phylum Arthropoda; class Malacostraca; order Isopoda; family Trachelipodidae; genus Trachelipus; species Trachelipus rathkii. The sequence continues at coordinate 23,203 of JABUQX010101079.1, read as the reverse complement.
TCCTTTCTACGCGAACACGCGCCTCGGCTCCATCGGTGGTTTTTAAAACTGTGAGCCTTTTGTTTACCACATTCCACAAATTATGGGGAAAGCTTATTTTTTATGGTTTTCATTCGTAGTACGGTTTGTAGAATTTAAAGAGCACATCATGCAGTCTTCTTCGAGTATTTTTTTCTCTTCTAGTTGTTTGTTTTTGTTCGTTCTGCGTTATTTGTAGATTTGGATTATTTTTTTTTATTACATATTCATTTCAAGGGTTGTTTCTTTATAATGATTAATTTGAAAATGACCTTTGGGAGCTCAGTAGATTAGTTGAAGGACTTGTTTTTGCGTTCTGATTTAACATATCATTGGTTTTATTATATAACGTTATTAATTCTTTTATATGCGTGTATATAGTTATCTTTCTCCCAACCAATAAATAGCCAAATTTGTTAGACATTTTGCTTAGTATTAACAGTTGTTTACTATATCGTCATATCTTTTTCAGTTGGTGGATTGTGTGAAGAGTAGAAGCGTAGGGCGGACTTTCTTGGATCATCTCGAGTAATCACTCCGGCCAATGGGTTTGATGAGCATTGAAATGAAAATTTTGATGGGAGTTGGACGTACCCCGGATAGGCCTAACTCGCATCGCGTTTTTTTATCGCGTTTGAACAGCGCTAAGCTCTCTCGGACCTCTCATTCCACAGTATTTTCTTTCTGGAATAAGATTTCCCTTTTAAATAGTCGGTTAATGGACTCATTAATTCTGCTAAGCAGGGTAGCATTACTCGATAGAAGGATAGTCTCCCTATTAGCCCTCATTCTCCCTAATAGTATGCGGTTTTTTATAAGTTACTATCTCTGCAACTTTCTCGGGATTCGCTCTAACACCTTCAGCGTTTATTATGAATCCGAGATATTCCAATTCAGTGACTCCAAATCTACTTTTTTTTCATTAACGCTGATATATAAATAATTTAATCTTTTTAAAACTGTTTCAACTAACCTTTCATGCTCTTCAGCTGTGTCTGAATACAGCAAGATGTCATCAATGTACACGTGACAGTTTTTTATATCAGATAATAATATAATTACTAGCCTTTGAAACGCTGCCGGAGAATAAATGAAACCCATGGGCAAAGAGGTATAGTAAAACCCGAGGTTACTTGTGATCGTAAAATACTTTTTGGCTATCCTGATGCAATGGCAGGTTGTAAAACCCCTTTGTTAAGTCTACCTTCGTGAAGTATTTAGCACCTTTTAATGCGAAAATGGCATCATATATGTTGGGTAAGCCAAATATATCTACTTCCGTTCTTTTATTTAACTGTCTAAAATCTGTAACAAGTCTCACCTTCTCCCCCCGCTTTTTATCTACACACGCTAAAGGGCGCTGACCAGGTAGCATTGGATCTGATTTAAGACACGTGGCGGCCACGCAATCTGATTAATCTCGCGTCTTTGGTAAGCTTCGTACAGTTTGTGTGGAATCCTCCTGCCAGGTAACCTTATCGGGCAGGCCCTTTCTATGGTCGGTTTGTATGGGTAAGCACGCGCCAGCTTTTTATATCCGCTTCTGGTATTTTCCCCCGATTTTTCCTTCCCCCCAATTCTGCCTCCAGTTCAACTCCTTCTCTCTTATCCCCTATTTCTCTTTCCCCAAATTTATCAAATATTTCTTCGCATTTCATGTATACTGTTTTTACCTTCAAATGTTATTTGTTTCTAATCAGGGTTTAGAATAAGGGTTTATATTTAATAATTACATTTAGAGGAAAAGAGGGGACCTAAGAAGGAAAGATGGGTGAGTTTTAGAGAGGATACATGAAATATTATGGAAGGGTGCTATTTTATATTTAATGAATTTTATGGAGTGGATCCTGTCTTAACTTTACTGGTACCTTTGTATTTTGGGTCGAGTAGTAATCTTTCTGAAACATCAATCCCAAACCATACAATTCGACAAGTTATTCCAATGATGTCATTTTACATCAGCTATATAAATTTGTGTGTATAATTATATTCAACCCAATGTCTAAATCTACATTAATATAATCATAAACATTTATTTTTGAACCATTGGCTGCCAAAATGTGCCCGAGTGGCCGCTTCTGCCTATGAATGGGGCTAGCACCTATCAGATCTACCTCTGATTCGTTATCTAAAGTATATAATTTATTATCTATTCTATTTAATACCTTATACAGCTTAGAGCTAGATACATCACTTTTGGAGAGAGGGGTGTTCTTTGTCTGTTCTTGTACGGACGAGATAAATGGTTCTCTGCTCAAATTATAGTTTAGACAGGTACCAACCGTCTCTCCCAAAGTCCGCGTTCTAAAGCTCGTAGGCAATATCTCCGACCACCTATAATCATTACTCAAATAATTATTAAAAAATATATAACCATCATGCTTATTATAGTTAGAATTACACAATACCTGATTACTAGCGTTTCTCATATTTTTATTTTTTAACATATTTGCTATGGCAATTTTATCTTTTTGAATTTCGTTTTCAATGTCAATTTCGCTTATTTGGCAAGCGCTTTCGGGTTTATCAACCTCACATGCATTAACAGTAGGAAAGTTCTTTTTATTCATATTATATTGATTTTCATTATTAATAAACAGCTCATTTTTATTATTAACATTCTCATAGTTCACCTTATTATTATTATTATTTTTATTATTATTATTATTATTATTATTATTATTATTATTATTATTATTATTATTATTATTATTATTATTATTATTATTATTATTATTATTATTATTATTTATTATTATTATTATTATTATTATTATTATTATTTTATTATTATTTATTTATTTATTATTATTATTATTACTATTATTATTATTATTTATTATTAATTATTCTTATTATTATTATTATTTTATTATTATTATTATTATTATTATTATTATTATTATTATTATTATTATTATTATTATTATTATTATTATTATTATTATTATTATTATTATTCGTTTTAATATTGCCATAGCGCTTTTCATCTTTAAATTTGAAAACTTGAACATGATTATTAAATGACACAGTTTTACCTTTTTCTATCTTCCGTTCGCGGCCATCTAGCTGGGTTGATGACCTACTTCTCAGTTTGCCTGAGTGGCGGCGTTTGTATGGTTGGGGATGGCAGCTGCCCCTCCCTCTTGTGGATATAATAAGAATGTAAAGAGTGCAATCGGCTG
>JABUQX010101079.1:12500-15000 GCA_015478945.1 Trachelipus rathkii | reverse complement strand
AAGCTAAAGGTTGTTTTCGTAGTAACATATATAAAGTAAACTTTTGAGGATGTCTTCATTTATGGATGGTGGTGGTTTTATTTCATGATGATAAACATTTTCTAATATTATGTTAATAGTTTCAGATATAGGAACATTCGTGAAAAGACTTTCAACATCCAAAGATATAATTTTGTTAGCATCGAAAGAAATAATGTTGCTTAGTTTTTCATCAACAGATGAATTTTTGGAAAAACTAAGCAACATTAATTCTTTCGATGCTAACAAAATTATTTCTTTGGATGTTGAAAGTCTTTTCACGAATGTTCCTATATCTGAAACTATTAACATAATATTAGAAAATGTTTATCATCATGAAATTAAACCACCACCATCCATAAATGAAGACATCCTCAAAAGTTTACTTTATATATGTACTACGAAAACACCTTTTAGCTTCAATGGTAAAACATATATTCAAAATAATGGTGTTTAAATGGGATCACCTTTAGGACCAACTTTTGCAGATTTCTACATGTCATCAGTAGAAACCAAACATTTTTAATGAACGCCCATTCAATCCTAATTTTGTACATTCGATACGTAAGACGAACTTTTGTAATATTTACGCCCAGAACATATTGCAAGAGTTCAAAATCCAAAAATAGAAGATCTCAGTGGTTTGAAATTTACATTTGAAAGGGCAAAAAATAACTATATTAATTTCTTAGACATTAACATTAAAATTAAAGAGGATGGAAAAATTGATAGAAGTGTCTACGTTAAATCTACAGATAAGGGAACATACTTGAATTTTGACTCCTTCACTCCCCTAAACTACAAAATTGCTACCATAAAGACTTTAGTTCACAGAGCGTTTAGATATCGTCTGATTGGACCCCTTTTTGATTTAGAAATTAAAAGAATAACAGAATCTAATAAACAATAATTTCCCAGTATATTATAGAGAAAACCTATCAGGCACACGTTAACTAATTTTATTCGCCAATCACTATCAATGAAATGAAAAAGATAAGCTTACTTTTAGTATATCTATAAACACTGATAAATATTGTCAGAAAAAGAGGAAGAAAACAAATTAAATTTATTTTGAAAGAACATATTAAAGCAAAAGACGGGGGAAGAAGCTTATATTAGATCTTACTATTAAGCCATTGAAAGCTGGCTCCTCTTGCTTCTCTACTCGTGAAGCGCTTTCGGAAGGTGAGAGTAGTAATGTTGTGTAAACTACATTTCATGTCTGAGTGGATTAAACGCCGCTTATATCGGATACACAACGATTACCCTCAACATGAGAATGTCGCAAGGCATAGTATAGAGCCGAGTAAATATAACATCGATATTTTAAAGAAGAAGCAGTAAAGCCCAAATAAAAGTTTATAAGAGGGCTTCTTCTCCATCATAACGAGAAAGAAAGATTTTTATGAATTGGGCCTCGACTTCACGGGGAATCATTGCTCTTAGAAGGAGCCATAAACCAGTTAATCAAACGGGTTAGGTAAAATATAAGGAAAATGTGTCCTCTATATTTTTTTTTTTTTTTTTTTTTAAAAGAAGAAAAAAATAGAACCGATCGTTAAAATGGATGTAGAATAAATAGGTCCATTAACGCATATAATTATGAAGTATTGATTTGAGTGTATATTTGATATATGTATTGCAAAATGAGTACTGCACTATGTCGTATTATATATATATTATATAAATTACGGTAACTTTTTTCCTTTCCTGCTATTTAAGTATAAACTGAAGGGCTTGAAAAAAAAAAGACTTAAAAAACTTTTTTAATATTGTAAACTTATATTTTTTAATAAGCTTCAATATAAGATATATTATTTATATATATATATATATATAGTATCTTCAAAATAGTTAAGTAAGGTAATTTTTTGTAGATACAGGGAGGTTAAGGGAGTCACTTTTAAGGTGGATTTTCTTTATAGTGGCGCCATATGAGACTAATCACACTAGGCAGAGTTATACTTAAATTAAGAATTTCCCTGGGATAACAAATCAAAACGGGCGAATAATAATAAATATAATAATAAAACATAAAAAAAGAAAACAAAAATAATAATAAATATAATAATAATATATATAATAATAATAATAATCATATAATTGATATATAATAATAACAATGATAATAGTAATAATAAATAAATAATAATAATTTAACATCATAATAATAATAATAATATATAATATAATAATCATAATAATAATCATATAATAATATTAATCGTAATATAATATAATAAATGTCAATTATGTAAATATTTTCGAAAAATTAAATCTAAAAGATTATTTTAATTTTACTTTTTAAATTAAAAATATTAATAATCTTTATAATATAACTAATATAAACATATATAAAATAATAATAATATAAATAAATATAATAATATAAATATAAATAATAAAATCAATAATAATAATATAAATAACATAATAATAATTATAAAGTAATAATATATATATATCATAATAATAATAATAT
>JABUQX010101079.1:0-5000 GCA_015478945.1 Trachelipus rathkii | reverse complement strand
GTTAGAGCAGTACTGAAATAGATTAGTATATAGAGAAAGTATTGAGTGAATAAATCGTATAATAGTTTATTTTATAGATGAAAATATAATGATAAGTTAATGATAAAGTATTTATAAAGAGTGATTGAAAATATTCACATAAAGAATTATATGCCGATAATCTAGATAGAGTCAAGCTCGTGATAAAATTATCGCCGCTCCAAGATATAAGAATTGGAAATCGAAGAAACCTGTTGACTGAGAGGCCACTTTAGGTGATGACGCAAAGCTGGATATAAACCTAAATGAGGAGCTTGGAAGTGCTGGTCATGGCACAAAGTAAATGAAAGATGCTGAGTCATCGGGATATTATAGAGTGAAGTGTAGAGGTTAGGAAGTGCAGTTAAGCGAATTTATTGTTGATGCGATGTCGGCACATATCAAAAGTTGAGTATATTGGAGTTAAAATATACCCTTTGGATGAACGCCCAGAGATTCAAGGAACGAAGGAACGTAGCCTTCTATCAACAAGAGCGTAGGCTTAAATGGCAAACGGTCTGAAAAAAAACTATACATGAGTAAGCAAAAAGAGGGAGGAAACCCAAAGGAAGGGAGCTTAGAGAGTAGCGACGCGTACCATTCTCGAGTAAAAGCCTTCGATATGTCAAGCCACACAACACAAGACTCCCCATAGTTCCTAATGGCAGAAGACCGTAGATCAGTGAGATTGAGAAGTATGTCACCAGTTGACCTCGAGCGTAGAAAGCACACTAATGATATGACGAGGGAATAAGAACCAGATGATCCAAGAAAGGAGAGTTAAGGAGAGTTTCAAAAATTTTAGACAGGATGCAAGTTAGAGTTATGGGCCGATAGGACGATAGTTAGGGGGATCGGAGCCTCTGCTCTTTTTCGGAATTGGCAGAACATATATGCGCGCTTCCAGCACTCTACACACAACACACACCAACATAATATATCATATTAGAGGAAGTTATTATAGTAATTATAATAAAGGCAAAGAGATAGTTAGAGTATGAAGCACGAACGAGTATGTCTAATCATATTCAGAGGCTACGCTCCCTCAAAAGACGTTCATAGTACTCAGGATCCGATTCACGCTATCGTAAGTGATGATAGGTAGTTGTAGTGAAACTTGGGGATCTACTCACTTATTTCAGAATAATAGAGAGTAGGAGGAGAGGTGCTCGAATCTCTAGGATATAAGTACATGGAAAAAGGAGGACAAAGAGGTTTGCTTTTACCAGAAATAGATGTACTAGTCAAAATAACCTATCTAAATAGAATATAGAAGGTGGGAGTGAGATGATAATATTATACTGTTTAATTAGTAGATGTTTTTAGGCAAGAGGTCAGAATTTTTTTTTATTAGTAGGAAAACCAGTAAGATCAGCGCACTTGATATAGTCCGAGGAGGAGGCCTATTCTGCAGTGGCCGGTTAGGAACGAGATCAAGTCCTACTTAATTGTAGGCGGAAGGAGGGCTCGACTATCTTTTAGCTATCGGGCAAGGTTGCTGGAGTTCTTCTTCTTTTGTCTTATTTATTTTTTCAAGATACGCGTGTATATTAGATGTCTTTGTGATAGATGGTGGGTAGGCTTTTCTCAGTTATCTTTCCTTATGTTTATTATTCTAGTGCTATTGTTTTTCTTGTGAGTTAGTCCAATATATTCACTGTATGATTTATTATGTCGTTGTTAGTTGTTAAGTTATATGTTAAGTTATGTGTTGTTATAGTTGTGTATGTGCTGTTCCTTGGAAGTCTCTCCTATAGTACCCTCACCTTCATATGTATCGTTAAGGTAATATATATATTATAAAACTCAAGATTTATGTAATATTTGGAATAGTTACTCTTGATATTTTATTGAATACCATTTTATTTTAATCCAGAAAACCTCGCTGACTAACGCTTTGCTCTAATACAGCTTTTTTTAACTCGTTTCAACTCACTGCACACATGAATTTCAAGTCTAATCATTGCAGATTCAAATTTCATTTTCAACAACAACCAGAGTCATCCAAGACCCTAACTCATTCCGTAATATAAAAGTTAATACAAACTGTATATTCACAGATTTTACATTATTTCATACAAATTACATGATAAAATACATAAAATGAGCTTTAAGAGCGGACTGCAATTCTCTATAAACAATAAAAAACAAAAGCATAATTAATACGTAGATTTTACTGAACTTATAGGTTGTTAAGTTTCCTATATATAAGTATTTTTAAAATCATTTTACTTAACTTATAATTATATACAAAAAAGAAAGTTTATATGAAATAGATATTTATAATCCCGTACTGTAAATACTTATGAATTCTTAACTCATTTATGATCAAATTTATTTCAAGTCTCACTAAATGGGACTAACATTCGAGTTCTAAGATTACCTTGAATACCGAATACGTTTTCTCTGGTTTTACAGAATATATAATCTAGGATTGACTCAAGCATTTAAAAAAAAAAAAACATTATCTACAACAATATTATATTGGTAGCACACTATATATATATATATATATATATATATATTAATATTATATATATATATTTAATATATATAAATATATATATATTATATTATATCTATATTATATTATATATATATATTTATATTATATATATATATATATATATATATCAACTTTATTTGCTGCAATATAACATAGGTATTTTAATGATAAGAATTTACCTGCGTTTTTACAACTTTATTGTCTGACATATAACGTAGGTTATTTTAATGATAAGATTTTACCTGCGGTTTTACAAAAAGAAATCAAAGCTGACATCCTTAGATTTGTCCACCCTCTCATATTGCTCAATTTAAAGGACGTTGAAAATCTTTCTCAACACAATGAAGGATAAAAAAAAAGAAAAATTTGAAGTTGGTGTTGGGAATATTATTATTATCATTATTATTATTATTATTATTATTATTATTATTATTATTATTATTATTATTATTATTATTTATATTATTATTATTATTATTATTATTATTATCATTATCATTATCATTATCATTATTATCATTATCATTATCATTATCATTATCATTATTATCATTATCATTATTATTATTATTATTATTATTATTATTATTATTATTATTATTATTATTATTATTATTATTATTATTATTATTATTATTATTATTATTATGAAAGTAATAATGGTTATTATTACTATTATTACAGTTGAAGTTGTCGTTATGTCATTAGAGAGTGATAGGATGATCTTACTCTTCTTTGGAATTCCCCTTCGTGTGTCCTGTTTAAAGAAGAGATTCATATATTTCATTTTTCAATAGTTTCTTGCGGAGTATTTTATCGATATGTTAAGTATTGTTATACTACTGCAGTATAAATTATATTAAAGTTCAAATGTATAAGTCTATCTTTTACTCTAATGTATAAGTGAAAAATATAATCTAGAATGAATTTTCACATATTATTCATTTTTCTTATTCATTAAATTATATAATAATTTCAGAGATAAATTCCGTTTTTTTTTAAATTTTTAAACTAGAGAGAGAGAGAGAGAGAATAGTTGGGCCAGATATGTCTTTCGGTGTATCATTCATCATGATGACGATGAAAAAAAAATATATTCCAATGTTTTTTTTTTTTTTTTTGCAGAAAGTTGAAAATGAGGATAACTTTTTTTTTCTTCTACTGAACCGATTTTGCCTTTTATTGAAGATTTCCAAATGATTGGGCGAGCTCTTTCTTATTGTGTTTGATCCATCAAAATATAATATATATATATATATATATATATATATATATATATATATATATATATATATATATATATATATATATATATATATATATATATTATATATATATATATATATATATAATATTATATTGGCCAAACAAAGAAGTTACCGCAATGATATCTCAGAAAACAGATAGGTAAAGAAATGATAACATATATGGCAATCAGCGTATAATTTGTATGGAAAATGAAAAACATTTATTTTATTTTTTATTTTTTTTTTTATATTCTACCCACTCGATAGGTAGAAGAAAACTATTAACATATATGGAATCAGCGTATAAATTTTTTTAGGGGCTCGGAGCCGACGGTGGGACAGGGAGGCGGGGAGTTTTCCATACCCGTAGGGGCGGGGTGGAGGACCCCGCGACCCCCAAATCCAAAGAGCTTGGCTTGGCTTTGCAGAATTTAAGATCATTAAGAAGGATAGAGTTACCTAATGAGCGAGGTCCAAATTTGAATGTGTAAGTGCTAGGCGGTCATCCAACCCACCATGAGACTGGGTGCTTTGCGACGCGCAGAGTTGTTGTGGGGCCATATCCACTTTCTTTTACTATATTATGTATAACTGAATTCTTTGCAATCTTTTTTACTATATAACTGGTGTTATATTCATGTATACCGTGGAGCTTTTGTGGGTCGTTTCTTTTATTCTATGTTTTTTTGTTTCCTGGTTATATATATATATATATATATATATATATATGTATATATTAGAGATAATTATATATAATATATATATATTATATTATATTATTATATATTATATTATAAATTATATATATATATATAGTAATAATTAGCTATATATTATAATATATATTAATATATATTTAACGTATTATTATTTATATAACTATAAATATAATATGTTAATTATTATTATATATATATATATTATATAAATATATTATAATATAATATTATAAGTGTAATATTAATATATATGTTTACTATATTCATATTATATATTATATATTGATAAGCATAACTGCTGCATGCCTTCTAACAATAAAATATACCTCACCTGCAGTGATGATAGGTATTGATAAAATAACCCCTTAAGTAATTTCTCTCTGAGGATTGAACCTGGGCCCTAGCAGATGAAAGCGTATGTGTCTTTGGACCACAGTATCACCGTCTACGATTGGAATACTAAGAAGAGCGCGAATGAATTTGTTCCTGTAGGTGGATATATCACTGACT
>JABUQX010101078.1:0-24960 GCA_015478945.1 Trachelipus rathkii | reverse complement strand
TGACTAAAAATAATTAATGACTTTTAATTATAAAGATAATTGCTATTTTCCATAAATAATTTTTGTATGTATAAAAAATGATTTATATATATAATGTAACATTGTTTATATATTAATAATAGGGTCATTACGTATAAATAGGGCAGTTTTAAAGTCCTATTTACACTTCCTTAAGAAGGCTACGGGGTCGGAGTTTCCAGTGCGGTTAGTTGACTGTATATTGGTCACAATTTTTAAATTTCCCATACAATTCTTTGTTAACAATTCTTGTGGTAGTGGGATATAATAATTTCGCATCAGGGAAGATAGATAAATGTTAATTGCGCGATGCGCATGATGCATAAATATACATGTTAATATGCGCAACGTCATGGACGTATAGCATGGATCTAAGTAGTTAAGTATTTAAAAGTAATTAAATTAACATGTGGCGACCATAATTCTAATAAATGAAATAAGGCCCATTGGTTCAGATAACCTGTGAATATAATACCTTCCAGAATAGAGTACAAGACCAACTATATATGATATTAAATATTATATAATTATATAAAATTATATATTATCTATATATATAGATATATACTATATATATATATAATTAAATATATATATATTATATTATATATATAAATATATATAATATATTATATAACAATATAAGTTTGATAAGTTCATAGATTCAATGAAAACTATGTATAGGGAATGGAATTAAACCTCCTTGGATGAAGAGCACAGACAGATAAACCAGTCACGGTGAATGGAATGGTTATAGAGATACGGTGAATGAAACGGGAGGTAGGAATAGGAACTGAGTGATGTATGAGGGTGTGTGTGTGTATATAGATGGTGTAAAGTGTTATTGTTGTCTATATGATGTCCCACATTTCGTGGATATTAAATATACATATCATGAGTTATAGAAAAACGATGGAGGATGCGAAACAGCGAAATAAAAACGGTCCGGCTTGTGCAGTTTAAGTCGGTGGCTAAGGTTTGCGGTGCTGGTAAGCGCGTGGTTCTAAAGCCTGCGTTCGGCCGCGTAGTTTACGTTAACCGCGGTTCGGCGGGGCCGCGGTTAAGAGCTGAAAAACGCGTATGGTTAACATACCGAACGCCCCCCACCCTTAAGCGGCGGGGTATATATCGCGATATAATACAAATAAATAATATAAAATATATAAAAATAAATAAATATAAAATAAATATAATAAAATTTAAAATACCCACTGAAATAAAATCTTAAAAATAATATATAAAAAAAATATTAATAAAATAATAATATAAAAATAAAAAATCTTATATATACTAAAATAAAAAAATAATAATAATAATAAAAAAATATATAAAAAGCACTAAATTAAAATACCCATGAGGTTTAAGCTGAGTATTCCAAAGTTAATTACGTTCCAATATAACTAAATGCCTCAGGGAAGGTTCCGGCTGGGCAAGTTTCTGCGGGTGCCGGACTCGCAAAGACGATAGGCGATAAATATGATATATAAATCCCTCTATTAGCTGACGCTGGACCTATAGATATTATATATATATATAATAAATATAGAATATATATTATAATATATATTTAATTAATATTAATTATATATAATGTTATTTAATATATATACTAATTAATAATATATATATATATATTAATAATATATATAATATAATATATTATATATTATATTATTTATATATAATATATTGTAGTTTGTTTTCTGCTGAAAAAAGTGCTGAAAAAATTTGCACTGTCGATAATTTCGCGGGGCTTGCAGCCCCCTCAGCCCCCATGGCTACGCCTAACTTATATTTATTATATATATATATATTATTATTTAATAGATTATATATATATATATAATATATATATTAACTATAAGAATATATATATATATATATATTTATATTATAATTTATATTATTATATATATATTTATATATATATAATAGTTAATAATGATATATTAATATATATATAGATATTATTGAGTAATTAATATTATTTAAACTTTTAATTTATTATTTTTCTTTTATTTTTATCGTTTCGTTATCTTAAATATTTTGGGCCCCCCGCTATACTCTGAGGCGCCTAAGTCTAGTAGCCTTTAAAGCCTATAGGTAATATTCCGGTCCCTGTTGTAAGTCAGATATATAATATATATATATATAATATATATAAATTTTAATATATATATTATATATATATATATATTATATATATATATATAATATTAATATATTTATATATATATAAATAATATATATATATTAAATATATTATATATATATAGTTATTACATGCTGTTATATATTCAGTAGTTGCTGTTGTTTCTATTTAGTATGATAGTCAATAATTTATAAAAAAATCAATGGATTATATTTTTTATTGAACCTTTTTATAAATTTTAAAATAATCAATTGATTATTTGATTTTTATGATTTTTTTAATTTTTTTGATTGTTTTTTATGTTCTTTTATTCTTTTTTATATTATTTGACTTATTTTATGTAATTTTATCTAAAAAAAGAAAAAAAATGACTTCAGGTAATTTAAAAATAAAACGATATATTAATTATGAACTTAATCTATTTTATTTCAAATTTTTCAGTCAATAAAATTTACTAGTCGTCATTGCATATATATTTCCAACATCTATAAGAGTCCCACTGTTAACATTCTTTAGTGCTTGCTGTTTCATTGTTTCCGACTTGTGAAGTATGGACTTTTGGACACCCACCGAGCTACCCACGGAAACCTAGGTAATAAAATTACATTGAACTAGACCTAATTCTAAGCCAGAGGTTGGTTGCAGACTTAATTAATTAATATTGGTTGTATTAATTGTCGTTATAATAGAATGTTAGGTCCCAGGTTTATGGAATATGTTCTACCAATTTTAGCACGCCTTATAAATAAAAGACATAAGATAATATGCTGTAAGGAGGCCCAACGTAAATAGCAATCGATAGAGTTTATGGTATGATTATTTAGATTATTTTGTGACTTGATAAGCTATAGTAGTGATTATGGAATATAGGGTAGGCTGAATAAGTTGTCTAGGAGTATTAGGTGCCCAATTTGGCGATCTTAAATATTATATTATATATATTATTTATTATGGTTTACTACGACATTCTGTGGGAGTGGCCATAGTGCAGCCTCTTTTTTTACATTATTTAATTTTATGTGACTGGGACCAGGTCTCAAAAGGGACATTTGCGTGCTTCTCATTTATTATTTCTTATTTTATTATAGTTTGTTGACTGTAGGGACATTCTAAGATGAAACCAATAATAATGCTGATCGGGATTATTGTTAATTATTATATGGTGTGACTGGGGACTACATATTATGCTAACGTATACCATGCGGAAGCTTCTTAAATATTATATTCTTATTATATATGATGTAGCGTGCTATTCTAGCCAGGACAGAATTCGAAGCTTCCTTAATTAATTAATTTTTACTGGTTGACTGTTACGTCTACGTACTATTGGTGGTTGCCCGGCCCCATCTCTCTAAATTACGAATACTTCTTTAAATATTATTATTATATTAGGAGTTGAACTGTGAAACCATTTTATATAGATGTATCCCTGAGCGTTACTTTAATTATTATTTTTTATTATTAATATATATTATTATTGGTGACTGGGACAGTCTATAGATAGGCCCATGCGGAATTTTAACATTATTCTATTTTTATGTATTAGGCTGATGATTTGGTGACCATTAAACTAGAATTGTGCCCATTACTTGTGCTTGTATAATTTATTTAATATTTATTGGTTGACTGAGGGACAGTCTATACAATGCGCAGATACGCTCTTATATTTATTCTGATATATTATGGTTTGACTGGGACATTCTGAAGAGGTTAATGCAGCTTCTTTATTATTATGGGTAGAAATAAATAATTTTGGAAAGTTCTAGCTATTAGAACCTACTCTATGAATGTCCTAGTCCAACCAAAATTATGTAGTGAAGATAAGGAATAATACATAGGGAAGCCGCATGTCCTTTTAGACTGTTCCCAGATCAACCAATAAAACAATTAATAATTAAGAAGCAAGCATTAATGGGCCCCTCTGGATGATGGATATCCAGTATAGTAAACACATATACAATACGATAAATAAGAATCAATAACTTAAGAAGCCGCTTAATGGCCTAGGCAGACTGTCCCCAGTCAACCAATCATAATTAGTAATTAAAAAATACTACCATGAAGCCCACATGGAGTGCGTCTAGAATGTCCCAATACAACTCATTATAAGGAAAAAATAAACCGAATCAATACTTTAGAAGCCGCATGGTCTTTTTAGACTGTCCCAGTCGACCAATTAAAAATTAATAATGAGAAGTTCGCATTCCCGGCTCCGCTCGACTATGACCATTCGGGGCAATGTCCCGGTCAACGCATTAAAAAAAAGAAATTAGGAATCAAATTTTATATAATATATTTACACCTGTAATTAACTGAATAGCTAATACTCAACTAAAAGAAGCAAGCGGGCCTACCTACACTGTTACCCAGTCAACAATTCAAAATAATTAATAATGAAGAGATTAATAGATCTAAAAATGGTAAAGAGTTTTGGGTGTCTATCCGCACAGTGTCCCCCAGTCAATCATAATAATTAATAAAAATGAATTAATAAAGTCAGAACCAAGGCGCGCCATGGCCCTATCTTGACTTTGTCACCAGTATCCCAACCGCCCCATTAATAATTACATCCCATTAAGTAATAAATTTTATTCTTATTAAAATAAATTATGAGGTTATTAATTTGTACTGGGGACATTACTAGATAGAAGCGGCCCATGGCGGCTTGCGGAATTATTATTCTTTATTTGATTAAGAGTTAATTTAGGGTTTTGACTGGGCACAGTGCTTATTCGGTGTTCCAGCACCAACATGTGGCTTCCTTATTATATGCAATTATATACATTATTCATAAATTGACCTTGTAAATTAAGATATATTTTAAAATATTAAATTATTCATTAAATTTTTTACATATTTAATTTAAATTTTTTATGGCGGTGTTCGACTGGGACAAATCCCCTAGATTTTAATTCCTTTTATTTTGAAGGGCGGGACATTGCGGCTTCTCAATTATTAATTTCTTTATTGGTTACTGGGAAAGTCTAAAAAGGACCAGGTGGCGGCCTTCTTTTAAGTGATTATGTTATTTATTTCAGAACTTGGTTGACTATCAAAATGTGGAACCCCATTTTGTGTAGAGGAGTGTATTCAAGTGTAATTTGAATGTTGCTTTCTTCCGCTTCTTAATTATTATTTTTAATTATGAATTATTATTGGTTGATTTGCGGACAGTCTAAGATAAATACATAAATTCTTAGGCCTTGCTGCTTACTTAAGTATTTATTTTTAAATTTATTTTATGATGAATATTATCTGTGATTCTATACGATGGCCAATGCGGTTTTCTTTAATTATTATTTTTTGGTGACTGGTCTTTAATAGTCTTAAAATAAATAAAGGACCCATGCGCTTTCTTAAATAAATATAAGTATATTAAACTTAATTTATTATGAAAGTTGACTGCAAAGTGAAATACATGCTTGAAGTTAATATTATTGAAGCAAAAATGTCATCTGGAAATATTATTTTTAATGAGTTATGGATTTAAGATGCTATATCAGTAACTATGATTTAAATTAGGCACATACGTCTTCTTAAGTATTATCTTATTTATTTATGGTTGACTGGGACATTAACTAGAATAAGTATATTTCTCTTCTATAATTATTAATTTTTATTGGTTGACTGGGACTATGCGGCTTATAGGCCCATGCGGCTTCTTAAAAGTGATTGTTCTTATATAATTTTATAGGGTAACTATTTGTTCTTTCTTTAGGTTCACAGTCTTTAATTATATTCTTAATTTTAAATTATTAAATGGGTTTGACTTGTGAGACAGTACTAGGATCAATGTTTAGAGCCCATTGCGGCTTCTGCAATTATTATTCTTATTTTATTAATTATAATGGAATTGACTTGGGACATTCTTGATAGTGGCCAATGCGGCCCTTTGTTAATGTATTAATTCTGAATATTAATTATTATGTTTGTTGATCATGGGGACAATTTAGGGTAGGGTGCCCAATGCTGGACTTCAAATTAATAATTACCGTAGTTCATTAATACATTAATTATTATTTAAAATGATTATTCTTTAATCTTTTAAATTTTTTATGGGTTTGAAATCTTAGAATGGGACACTCTATAGATATTGGATGTTCTGTCATCTTACTTACTGTCTATTTAATATTATAGGTAGTAGTATATGTGTTGAGGTAATATATATTATAATATATAGTGATTATATATATATATAATATAAATATAATAATATAGTATATATATAATAATTATATTAATAATATTTATATATATATAAATATTATTATAATATTATTTATATTTATATATAATATATTTTATAATATTATATAGTAATAATATATATATATATTTAATCTAATATAAGATAAAGTGAGAAACTATATATATATTACTAAATATAATATATATATATTTATATTATATATATATATTAATATATAGATTAATAATATATACTATATTTATATATATATATAATATTTAATATATAAGAATAATATCAATATATATTATATATTATATTATATATATATTATATTATATATATAGTTAAGTCTCATATATAATTATTAAGTATATAATATAGGTTATAAAATAATGAATAGTATATTCTATATTTAATCGCGCCTGAACCGTCACAATATTTTGAGAAAAAACCATCAAAAGAAGTTAGAAATCAAAAGAAGAAATCAAAAGAAATTCAATAAAATCAAATAAGAAATTGATTTTCTAATAAATCAAAAAAATCCCAACCCTGATATATATATAATATATATATATATATATATAATATATATTATATATATATATTATATATATATATATTATATATATATATATATATATATTAATATATATATCTTATATATATATAAGAATATGATATATATTATATTATTAATATATAAAGGTATAGTATATAGTATAATTTTATATATATATATTATATATTATTTATATATATAGGCCTATATATATATATCAAAATAATAATATATATTATAATAATATATATATAATAGATATAAGATATTATATATATATAAATATATATATATTATCATATGTAAAGAAAGTATGAGGATTAAATTATATATATAATGGATCACTGAATAAAATAATTATAGTACAGCAGGGTTGGGATTTGGGTGGATTTTTGAAGAAGAGAGAAATTAAATATTTTTGATTTTTTGGAATTTTTTGGAGTTTTTTTTAGAAAATCGTGAACCGTCACTCGGCGAGAGCGAATCTGACGTAAACGAGCGCGAGGAATTATAATTGTAAATAGCCAAATCCACGATTTTAAGTTCCGATTGGCATTATTTTTAACCAGATGGGAACAATTTTGGTGATTCTTTTGATATGTTTTTAAAAAAATAATTTGTGATTTTTTTGAATTTTTTTGATATTTTGGGGGTATTTTTTTTTTTTTTTTTTGGATTTCGTAACGTCACGTGGAAATATTAATTTGGCAAAGGTTGACAATGAGATTATATATCGCGTTGACGTTACGGAAGCCGAAAAAGAGAGACTGGACTGGAAAATGAATCAAAGATGGTGAAGAGAATCAATGTGTGTGTGAGGAAGATGTGAAAATCACCGAAATATGGATTTTATAGAGCTAAGAAAGGAATCAAATGGTGAAATTCACCAATAATTGCCATCCTGTTTTTAACCCTATTGCCCCTATTATTCTTGAGTTTCAAAATCTTTTAAAATAGGGCTTATTAGTACTATTGAACAACAATTGAAACCGCAACACTTAAGAGTGTTATTTTGTAATTAATGATTAATTATATTACATCAGAAAGATAAGAAGAAAAGCATTTTGAAACTGATAATATATTGTTGAAATTTTGTAATGGGAGAAAGAATTTAGAACAATAGGAGTTTGGTAGCCTTGCTATGATATTATTATTTTCTTATTTTTTATTTCTATTGAAATAAAATCACTTAAAATCGACCAAAAAAATAGTTAAAAAAATTATATATAGAAAAAGCCAAAAAAGCAAAAAGGAGCACGCAAAAAAAGACAAGCAAGTGAAAAAATAGTTTGAAAATCAATGATTTTCCGTTGCCATCCCTATATATATATATATATAAAAAGATATAAAAATTATATATATATATATTGCTGTAATTAATTGATTATATATTGATATTTATATTCCTAAGTTATCTGGATATGACTCCGGAAAAGGTTTGGCTTTATTCTAGATTGATATAGGTAGGTTATATATATATATATATATATATATATATGTGAGGTTATATATATGATTTGTTTGTTTTTTTTTGTGTTGTGTATAAACAGCGGTGTAACTGCTGCTTAAGGAGGATTGCGTTATATAGCGATTTCTTATATACGGTTTGCGAATGTAGTGTGAAGAAAAAGAAAAAGACCGTTTTAATAAGTAATTGATACTATTAATTGAAAATCAATATTCTCAAAACTTCAAATAAAACCAACTGGTTTCTCGAGTCTGAAAAAACATAAAAAGGCGGGCTTTTAACGTTATGCATCGAAAAACGGGTTCTGATTCAAATAAAGAGACTAGACTCCTATGGTAGAAAAAGCCAGTTACAAATAACTATAATAAGCGACATTAAAACGGTAACCAGGTGCTTTTTGTCATTTAATAATGTTCCATGTATATGTTAATGAACGATTAATTTAAATACTAACCCCCGCCCTGAATGACTAATCCCGGACAAATCCCCAATTAAATGTGATGCAGTATTAACAAAACGTTAGGGCGTAACTTATAAATATCTCGAATTAGAATATCTCTCGGCTATGGGCCCGCTGAAGTTTATACCGCTCAACAAAGATGGTTTTACGCAAGCTATACATGACAGTATACCCTCTATAATCACCTAGAAAATAATGATTGGCAAAACCGAAGGATTGAAGAAGTAGTCATTAATTTAGTGTGTTCGTGTTGTAATCCCACTTACTGACCAACAACCTTCAATATCAAAGGTGTGATGTGGGAGCACAGAGGTTGCAAACACGCTGCTCCATGGGCCGCATGCGCCTATCGTGAAAACTTTCCCATGCGCCCAGCCCATTGGAACAATTTAAAATAATTTTCAAAAGATTATTTTAAAAATCTTATCCAAATTATATAATCAATATATATATTTATAATATATATATATTAATATATATAATATTACTATATAATAATGTGTGAGTAAACTGGTATATAATTATTATTATATATATTATAATATAATATATATATTATATATAATATATATATATATATATATATTAGTAATATATATAATAGATAATATATATATATAGAGTAAGAAAAGTTATTATCTGCGGGCCCACGAGTGTGGTGTATGGATGCGGACTGTGTATGTAATCCGGAGTACTGTTTTTGTAAAGTCGAGTGATGGCCCCGCACTCCAGCGTTAAGAGGTGAAGGGTTGAATCACCCCTGATACAAGGGTGACGATAATAGAGAAGGAAGTGCCAGATATGAGCGAAGTGCTGCTGTATTGTTTTAAGTTAGAGGACAAAGGACATTCATAATAAAAATTACCATTAAAACCAATAAAACCTGTATGATATGTAGATGGTGAGCACACGTAATATTGCTTTGAGGGGGAAATTGGACACACCAAGATGTGTAATGTGCAACAATGCACTAAGCGGTTCATTAGTAAGAGAGCGAAGCGAGAGACTTGCGTTGATTTCATTTACTAATAAAATGGAACCTGGCCTATTCATTGCCAGTACGTTTATCTTACCTCTGTGTTTTTTAGGCTTCAATCGATCCTAATTATTAGTAAAATAGGCAGTAATATATCTCCACTCTATAATAGATTATTATATTATGTATATATAGATATATATATGATAATAGTGGCTTATTTATATAATAATATATATATATATATATATACCTTATAATATATATGATATATAAAGGTATTAAAATAATAAAAGGATTCTAGTATATATATTATATATAGTATATTATATATATATTATAGTATATATATATATTTGATACAATTTATCATTAAAATAAATTAAAAGTGAGAGAGTATTAAAGATTATTAAAGGAATTTCATGATAATAAATGTTTATTAATGCCAAAGCTAAATGATGCAGTGCCCAAAGGAGATTTATGTATAATTAAATACCCCCAAGAAGGGTGAAAGGTAGTTAAAGAAGTGCTTTTAAAAAAGCATAATGTGACTTGTGATGAAAATGAGAGAAATCCAACTTGTAATGATGAGTTAATTAATGAGTGCGAGACCGAATAGTGCACATTTTTAATATGAGGTGAACCAGGGAGGAACATGAGAGTGTTTTTATCGCCACTGCTGTTTATAATTACATTTAGACGTGTGGTGATAAGAAAAGGGAAAGAGAGACTGGAGAATTTGAAAGGCAGGCATAATGAGATATTAGCGGAAACCGACTCTGATTGAGGAGCGAAAGAGAAGAGGAGACCGATCGAGAGGTAGGATAAGGAGTTGTTTGTCGGAGGAGTGGAAAGAAAGCAGGGATGAGTAATGAACGTACGAAAAGAACCAGAGATAAGATACACTGTAAGATACTGAAGAAGTATACTCTAAGTGAGCAGAGAGATGGGATGAATGGTTGACCAGAGAGAGAATATATGCAAGGTGATAATCACGTTATTTAACATTGAAAAGGTAAATACTGCAATTAATCTCGCGTTTACTGAAGCAAGTTTTACGACTCAATAATATAAAGGGGAGAGGAAGTGAGGAAGAGAAGTTTACTTCCGGAAAGACTGTGAGAACAAGATGATTAGTTATGAAAAGCGCGAAAGGATACACATTGTGAAAGAAATAGAAGCAAAAGATGAACAAGAATATAAAGTAGAATTAATTAAACAGCTTTAAAAAACAATTATAATAATGTTACGACACTGCTGTACGGAGCGGAAAGATGGACAACAACGAGAAGAGCATGACAGGGAGAAAGGAGAGTAGAATACAAGCGAGTGCGAGATAGGGTTATTAAGAACCTTAGTAGAGCAAATGATTAGAAAGAGTGTTAGATAAGTAATTTTAGGAGAAGACAGAATCAGAGAATGAAGTAATAGAGAGATATAAGGGTGGGAATGATATGAAGAATGGATGTGTTGGAGTTGAGGATGGTGGGGACACTGGAGGGATGGAGCAGGACGAAATTGCAGAAAGAATATGGGAAAATGGACCACCAGAAGGGTGCAAGTAAGACCAAGGGAAGACGAAGAAGAGAATGGCGACGGACTTACTGTCTTATCTGGCATTTGCGGCAGTGGAAAGAAGCCTTTTCTGAGGAACAGATGTCAGCCTACCAATTCGAGCGTGAAAAAAAGTGGCTCAGAATTAAGCGAAAGAGAAAAATAGTGCCCCAGTGAAGAGGGGTCCTGGAGAAGATGCCTTGAACGGCGGGACTGAAAGGAATGAGAATCTCCCGGAGAGAAGAGGAGAAAGCTAGTATAATAGATGATAATTCTCTTAGAATATATTAATAAATATAATAATTCAATATGTTATTAATAACTATTAAACAAATATTACATTATGATTTATAAAATAGATAATAATAGTAATATATATATATATATATATATATATATATATATGTTATACATACATATATATATATACATATATATATATATATATATTATTATTATTATTACATATATAAGGTTATATTATACATATATTAAAGAAGATATATATTATATATATATATATATATAGATTATAAAGCATATATTATATATATATATTATATAGTTAAAAATATATATATACATACATATATATTATATATTATTACATATTACATATATATTATATATACACATCTATAAGTGGTTGGACCTAGTTAATATTAGGTTGTGGCTCTTATTTAGGTTGCCTTGGCTAGGCTAGGTTAGTTAAGTTAATAGGTTATTAGGCTAGGTCACCCAAAATTTAACTATTTACCCTGAAATTATTAAAATAACGTATACATTAATTACTGATTTTCGCTCCTGGAGTCAACCACTTATAAATAGCCTATATATATATATATATATATATATATATATATATATATAGATAGAAGTATATATATATATATATATATATATATATATATATATATATATATATATATATATATATATATATATATATATATATATGGGAGAAAGTCTAGTTATGTACTTTTGAATCTTATATTCGTTAGTCTTAAAAATAGTACAGGGTATCTTTATGGACCATAAATAGACTTTCTATTATAGGGATTTGATGATTCAAAAATATATAGGACCTGTTACGTTTTACGACTCCGTCAGTTTTAATTTTTTTTGTTTGTTTTTTTAACTAAAGGAATAAATTTCAAAGGTAAACAGCAAAGATGGTAGGGAGTCGGTCTCTGGCCTCTCCTGGGAACGACAGGGTAGACATTTCCCTCTCCGGGAGTGGTCTCCAACCCCTGCCTCTTGGTATTTGGGTATCGCGGGAGTTCCTCCGCCCCTCCCCTACGGGTATGGAAAACGCCCCCTCTGCTCCCCGTCCGCTCGCGCCCCCTATTTTTTTTTATAATACATTAACAAAAAATATATATATATATATATATATATATATATATATATATATATATATATATATATATATATATATATATAGAATTTTAATTTATATATATATATATATATATATATATATTATTATTATACATATATATATAGTTATTATATACATATTAGATATTATACCTATATATAGAAAAATTATATACCTATTATTATTATTATTATTATTATTATTATTATTATTATTATTATTATTATTATTATTATTATTATTATTATTATATTGTTATTATTAGGTTATTGGCTAAGGTTATTGCTGTTGGTTGAAAGAAGAAGTTATATTATTACATATTATTATTACATATTATTATTATTATTTATATTATTATTACATATTATTATTTTCAGTTTTATGACAAGTATATGTTATCTCTTATCGTTGCCTTGGATTACGCCAGATTACATATTACATATTATTATTGTTATTACATATACATAAATAATTAACATATAACTCTTTGCAGCAGAGTATATTTTTTTCATGGTAATAATAACGATAAAATATATTTCCGTCGTATTATTATTATTATTACATATTATTATTATATATATATATATATATATATATATATATATATATATAACAAACTAAATTAAAAAAATGCCTAAACTAGAAAATATATTTGTTCTATAGAGATACCCTGTATACTATTTTTTTTTGTATGTATGTGTGTGTGTGTAACGAGTACATTAAAGAAGGTCTATTACCGTAAAAAAGGTCCATCGACAAAACATAATGGCGGGCGTCGAAAAAGATGTTTTTGGTATATTCTTAACAATTCATAATTAGCAACTTAAAAGAACTTATAATCGAACAATTTTTTCTTAAACTTAATTTAATGAGACTTTTTTTTATTTATTTAACACTTTCATGTGTAAATACGCAAATAATATATCATTTTCATTTTAAAAAAACTTCATTTTCGAGATACATGAAGCACACCCTACCCAGAGGAGTTTCAAGTTAAGACTGAAACCGAGTATATTGATAAAGTCGGCAAAATTTTCCTAAAATATTCCTCCGCCGAGTGAAGAAAACCTACAAGAGTAGGTTAGTATTTTTTTTAATTATAACTTAAAAATACATTTCCCTATGATTTTTACATTCTGTTTTGAATTTCCTTTCATTTATAATGTTAAAATTAAAAATTTACTTTAGATCAAAAGGTCAAAAGCTAGGGACTTTGTCCTATATATATAGAGAAGAAGAGTTAGCAGTTAGCATATATATAGCAGAGAAAGATATATATATATATATCATAGTAATATTTTATATATAAAAAAAAATATAAATATATGTTTTATATATATATATATATATATATATATATATATATATATATATATATATATATATTTATGGCAAATTTCTAGATACGCAGGCAATGATATTTTTCGTACTTTTTTATAAACTTCTGACACCTTTGCAATACTATTTTACTTAAGCTAGGCTATGAATAGCGTGAGGCTTTTGATTTTGAGTTCGATTTTTTTTTGTAAAAAAGGCATTTCTATTACGCATTATTTTGCTTCGCTAATTTTTTTTAAAGGAGTAAATTTTCAGACCTATTTATTTATTTATTTAAATATTTATTACAATAATAATAATAATAATAATAATAATAATAATAATAATAATAATAATAATAATAATAATAATAATAATAATAATAATAATAATAATAATAATAATAATAATAATAATAATAATAATAATAATAATAATAATAATAATAATAATAATAATGATAATAATAATGATAATAATAATAATAATAATAATAATAATAATAATAATGATAATAATAATAATAATAATAATAATAATAATAATAATAATAATAATAATAATAATAATAATAATAATAATAATAATAATAATAATGTCAAAGGTTAAGCGTTTACATATTGTAATACGAGAAGGGTCGTACCTAGAGTAAAAAAAAATATATTTTTGGAATAAGCGGAAAACTTTAAGGATTTTTTTTTATTTTTTTTTTTTTTTTTTTTTTTTTTTTTGCAATTATTCGTCGGAAATATTTATAAAATTTTTTTTTTTTCTAATCGAGCCGACGGGGGACAGAGGGGGACGAAGTCCCCCGTCGTCCACCGGGAGGCCGAACCCCGACTCCTGCCATCTTTGCGGTTTACCCTATGTTTTTTTTTTTTTTTTTTTTTACAGTTATCACCACAGCTCACGGGCAAAGCCCTATTCAAGGAGGGGGGGTTTGACACCTTTCAACAAAATTCAACTGACGCAATTTGCAGATGAGCACAGACACGGGCTTTAAAATGAGGGAGATTAAATTGAGTAGGAAACACAGAAGATGGAAGAGAATTCCACAGAACAGAGGTGGCAGAAAAGAAGGAAGCACCGCAGCGAACTAGTCTGGAGTTGTCAATATCAACACACAAAACTCATGTGCCGACACAGCACCCCTTGTGCTACGAGGGCGTCTTAAAGGAGGCGGCACGCGAGTGGAAAGCTCCCTCGAGCACCTGCCGCTACGGTACCTATAGAAAAGAGATAAAGCCCCAACATCGCGCCGCAAAGATAGAGGGTCAAGTGAAGTAGAAAGTACAGGACAGTTTATAAGTCTTTTAGCCTTTGACTCGACCCTATCCAAAAGCCGGGTGAAACCTGATCCCCCCAGATGTGAGAGCAGTACTCCATACAAGGGCGGATGAGACCCTTGTATAGTTGGAGCAACTGTTGAAGAGGAAAGTTCTGCAGTCTAAACAGAACTCCTAGTTTCTTTGAGGCTGCCCTAGCAACCATTGTGATGTGAGGTTTCCAAGACATTTTTTTGTTTATGTTAAGGCCAAGGATGTTTATATTGTCAACAGGAGAGACGAGAGAACCGTCGAAAGAGATAGGAAAGTTAGAAGGTGTCTTAGAGAGGGAGATTTGTAGAAGTTGGGTTTTTAAAGAATTGAATTTCACAAGGTTGCGACGACCCCACCCGGAAATTCTATCCAGATCAGCGAGAATGGAATCGGAAAGATTAAGACGAGGCAATTAGAAGTAAAAGAAGGAGCATAATTGAAATGAGTTGAAGAAAATGAAGGGTCGAGTCATCGGCATATGAGTGGATAGAGTTAGATGTGCAGACGAGAAGATCATTAATGAAAAGCAGGAATAAAGTAGGAAGATAAGACAGAACCCTGAGGAACACCACTATTGACAGAAAAGGAGAAGAAGAAGTCGCCCCATCAACAACAGCCGATATTGAGCGATTTGAAAGAAAGCTAGACATAAGTAAGCAAAGAGAAGGAGGAAACCCAAAGGGGGGAGCTTGGAGAGCAGTGACGCGTGCCATACCTGGTCAAATGCTTTGGATATGTCAAGCGCCACCACGCAAGTCTCCCGTAATTCCTGAGGGTGGAAAACCATAAATCTGTTAGATAGGAAAGTATATCACCAGTAGACCTCGAGCGCCGAAAGCCGTACTGGCGATCGGAAAGAAGGGAATGAGATTTCAGATGGTCTAAGAAATGAGAGTTGAGAAGGGTTTCAAAGATCTTAGATAGAATACAGGTTAGAGCTATAGGGCGATAGTTAGAAGGATCAGAGCGGCTTCCTTTTTCGGAATAGGTTGGACATATGCGCGCTTCCAACACTGAGGGAAAGTGCTAGTATTGAGACATAGAGAATATAGTTGAACGAGAGGAGGGGCCAGCACGGAAGCACACTCCCTCAAAACTCGGGGAGGAATGCCATCCGGGCCACCCGCCTTCCTAACGTTCATAGATTTCAGGAGCCCATGCACCTGATCAAATGTAATCTCAGGCAAAGGCATAGGACACCTGAGAAGAGAAGGAGGAGGAAGAGGAATGCCAGAATCGTCCAGGGTTGAGTTAGAGGAAAATAGGAGGCCGAAGAGATTGGCCTTGTCAGTTGGAGAGTTAGCAACAGAACCATCAGATCGAATAAGAGGAGGAAAGGTAGATTTACAGAAGTTGTTAGAGATGTTTTTGGCAAGAGGCCAGAAAGATTTATCAGTAGGAGAACCAAGGAGGTTAGCGCACTTTCGTTTGATGAAAGCCCGCTTTGCTCGTCGAAGAGTATCCCTGTAACGATTTCTAGCTGAATGAAAATTAGCGAGAGTGATAGGAGAACGAGAATTTTTCCACCCCCGATACGCACTGTCTCTAGCCTGAATGGCCAGAGAACAAGCACGATCGAACTATGGATTATGAGGAGAGAAAGATTTAGTCGAAGAAGGAATGAACCTGCTCATCCTATCAACGATTACAGCTCCCACCTTGTTGGCAGAAGCTGAAGCGTCACCAGAGAAAAGGACTCATTCCAATTATAGTTAGCGTAGAAGCAGCGTAAAGCCCCCCAATCGGCCCGATCAAAGTGCCAGAAAGAACGCACAGGGCAGGATGGAGCTGTTGGAGAGAAAGTATTAAAATTAAGAGATATAAGGTTGTGGTCAGATTTACCAATAGGAGCGAAGGTAGTGTATTTATAGAGAGAAGGACTAGTGGTGAAACATAGGTCAAGTGTGTTCAAGAATTGGTTGGGACGATCCGGAATGTGTGTTGGTTCTTTAATTAGTTGCTCCAGATCGTTGAGAATGCTGAATGACTCGGCCTCCTCCCCACCTAAAGTATGAGAGGATCCCAACCATTCAGTGTTGTGTACATTGAAATCCCCTAGATAGAGGACCTCAGTATTTGGATGAGAAGATATAACAGTCTCGTGAGAAGTAGTAAGATATTCAAAAAAGGCGTGAAAATCTGTTCTGTTAGGAGAACAGTAGCAGAAGCACAAGATTATTGTAGTAGAAGGTAGAAAGATTTTAAGCCACAGAACATCGAATTAGGTGATCTCGAGACTACATGAGACGTGTTATAGGAGTGCGTTAATGTTAACAGGAGGCCGAGAGACCCCGACTCCTGCCATCTTTGTGGTTTACCCTATGGTATTCCTTTAGTTAAAAAAAAAAGAATAATTTTACTTCCCTTTACACTTTGGTATTATTTTAACTAAAGGAATACCATAGGGTAAACCACAAAGATGGCAAAAAAAAAATAAACAGTTCCCAACTAAAAAATGAGAATAAAAAATTAAACCCATTCTTAAAATTTTCTGCTGATTCCAAATCAGCACTATAGGTGCTGCCTTTCTCGAGTTACATGATGTCAGCTTTAGACACTGATATATATATATATATATATATATATATATATATATATATATATATATATATATATATATATATATATATATATATATATATATATATATATATATATATATATATAACACAAAAAAAAAAGCATATATATATATATATATAAAAATGTACAAAGACTGATCTCTATAATGATTAATTACATAGTACTACAGTGTCTCGATAATATATAAGGAATCAGTGTATGAAATTTGTATGGAAAATAAAAAAAAATTTACTTTTTTTTTTTTTTTATATCTCCAAAACTACGATAGGTAGAAGAAAACTAATAACATATATGGAATCAGCGTATAAATTTTTTTTTAGGGGGCTCGAGCCGACGGTGGGACAGAGGGGGGGACGTTTTCCATACCCCGTAGGGGAGGGGCGGAGGAACCCCCGCGACACCCAAATACCAAAGAGTGGGGTTCCGGAGACCCTCCCCGGAGGGGGGGAATAGTCCTACCCCGTCGTCCCCCAGGAGGCCGAGAGACCCCGACTCTGCATCTTTGCGGTTTACCCTGGGGTATTCTTTTAGTTAAAAAAATCTTTTTCATACATATTTCATACGCTGATTCTAAATATGTTATTAGTTTTCTTGTACCTATCGTAGTTTTGGAGATATAAAAAAATAAAAAAATAAATAAATTTTTTTTTTTCATTTTCCATACAAATTTCATACGCTGATTTCATATATGTTATCAGTTTTCTTGTACCTATCTTAGTTTTCGAGATATCATGCGGGTAACTTCTTTAGTTTCACCTATATATATATATATATATATATATATATATATATATATAGCAGTATATCCGAGTATAATATATATATATATATATATATATATATATATATATATATATATATATATATATATATATATATATATATATATATATATATATATATATATAAAGTGTTTTTACACTAAAGATGCTTGTGGAGAAAAGTATAGAGAGGAAAAGGAAAGTGTATGGGTGTTTTTTAGATTTAGAGAAAGCATATGATAGAGTGAAGAGGGGTGAATTGTGGAGGGTGTTGGAGGAAAATGGAGTGGGGGTAAATTAGGTAAAGGCATTAGGGCCTTTTATAGGAATAGTAGAATGTGTGTGAGAGTGTTAGGAGGGGAGAGTGAGATGTTTGGGGTGGTAAGAGGATTGAGGCAGGGGTGTGTAATGTCACCGTGGCTATTCAATTTGTTTATGGAGAGTGTTTGCAGAGGAATGGTGAGGGAGGGGAGGGGGGTGGAATTGATGAATGGGATTGATAGAAGGGAAGTGAACATGATACTGTTTGCGGACGATACTGCCCTAGTGGCGAAGAATGCGGAAGGGCTGAGGTATTTGGTGAGGGAGTTTGAGAGAATGTGTGGACAAAAGGGGCTTAAAATAAATCCAGGTAAGAGTAAAGTGTTAGTGTTTGAGGAGGAGGAAAGAGAGGAGGGGGAGGGGGAGGTCAGAGTAGGGGGTGTAGTATTGGAAGAAGTAAAGATTTTTAGATATTTAGGGATGGATTTGGGTAAGGGGGAGGGATGAAGGAGGAGATAGAACATAGAGTAGGAGAAGGAATGAGAGCTTTGAGTAGTCTGAGAGAATTATGGAAAGGGGGGATTTATCACAGAAAGTTAAGATAAGTATGTTTGAAAAAATTTGTGTACCAGCGGTGTTGTATGGGTGTGAAACGTGGGGGCTGAATGCCAGGTCCAGGAAGAAGTTGGAAGTATTTGAGATGAAGGGGTTGAGAGCGGTTTGTGGGGTTAGCAGAAGGGAGAGGATTAGGAATAGGGTGGTGAGGGAGAGATGTGAGTGGAGGAATGGGTTGGTGGGAAGAGCGGAGAAGGGAATGTTAAGATGGTATGGGCATCTAGTGAGAATGGAGGAACAGAGAGTGGTTAGGAGAGTTTGGGAGGCGGAGGGGATAGGAAGGAGAGGAAGGGGGAGACCAAAAAGGAGGTGGATGGATGGAATAAAGGAGATGCTGGAGGAGGGAGGGATGAGGGAGGAAGAGGGTAGGGTGTTGGCGAGGGATAGAGTGGGGTGGAGGAGGTGGGTGAGGGCGAGATGAGGGGAGGTGTGAGTGGGAGAGGCGTACCACCAACACCCGCCTCAAGGGGAAAGTGTGGGTAAATAAAAAAATAAATAAAAATAAAAATAAATATATAAAGAACATATTTTTAAAAGAATTTTGCTTCAGTACGTTATTTATTAATATCTAGCAACATTTAAGTACGTTTTATATTCAAGTACATTTTATTGCCTGCTTATCTAAGAAATTGCCTTTATTTATATATATATATATATATATATATATATATAAGACGAATGTGTGTGTAGATGTGATGCATATATATATATATATATATATATTATTATTATATATATATATATATATACATATATATATATATATATATATATATATATATATTATATATATATTATATGTATATATATATGTTATATATTATATATATATATATATATATATATATAGTATATATATATATATATATATATATATATATATATATATATATATATATATATATAATAGGCGTGTGTTGTGTGTGTGATACAAAACCATACATAGTAGTAACGATTTGAAGACCTCCCATAAGTATCGCAGAATATAAAGGTATTTTTTTTAAAATATTAAATCAGTAAAAACCACCCCTAAATTAATCTTTAATTATATTTTTATTAATATAAGTCTTCATTTCCAATAATTTTTTTAAAAAAAGGAGAAAAGCTTCTCGTGATTTATTATTGATTAATTGAAGCCTAAGGGTAAAAACATAGTGGAGAATCGATTCTAGATTCAAGCTGCAAAACAAGCGCCGAGCTTCAGATGGTGATTTAGCATCTCTTTTGGGCGCACATAGTCGAGCATCGAGTCAAAAGTCAAAAGAAAAATGATCCAATTTGAAATCAGTTTTCAAAGTGCCCTCAGACAGTGTGGATGGGATATAGCATATCATTCATGATTTTATTAATTTTCTACGCAAATATGACACATGCTTCTCTCAGCACCAAAATACACCAGTATCACACCTAAATTTTAAACCAAATATAATCTTGTTATTATAAAAAAAAATTATATATATATATATATATATATATATATATATATATATATAAAAAGTATATATATATATATATATATATATATATATATATATATATATATATATATATATATATATATATATATATATATATATATATATTTTTAATGGTGCGCCTTTCTCTTTTGCGTTCATATTCTTCACACACTCATCCTCCAGGCAACATATTACTAACCACCATTTATCCACATATCATATACACATGATTAAAGTACACACCCCACTTCTAGATAACACCTTACAGACATCCCTACTACTCATATCCCTGTGTGCGGGGGAGAAAGAATTTCCCACATCGTATGTCCTGCGTGTCGTAGAAGTCGACTAAGGGGCGGTGGTAGTTGGGTTGGCTGCCTACTACCATCTATTTCTTGCCAGGAATGCTAATGCAGGCCTCGGAGAAGGTCGTGATCGCCGTAAACGACCTTCTAACTTTCGGCGAAATTGTATGAATCGTATGGGTACATGGAATGTCAGAGGAATAAATGTTGAGGAGAAGAGGAGAGGTGATGGATGTATTTAGAAAGGGCAAATTTGATTTGCTCGCTGTGACTGAAACAAAGATGAAAGGAAACGGTGAAATTAAGTGGTGTGATGTGAAATGTGTGCGTGCTGGTGTGGAAGAGAATGAGAGAGGAAGAGAAGGGTTGCAATTTTGATGAGTGACCTGTGGTATGAAGCTATGGTAGACTTTGATTGTGAGTCCTAGAATTCTAATGGTTAAATTTAAGTTTGAAAGGTCAAGGTATGTGTGGTTGTGACGTATGGTCCATCTGAGGGAAACTTGAAGAGAGTACGATTTTTTGGGGATAATCTGAATGATGTTCTGATGGGGTGAGTAGGAGCTTCAGATTGATAGCGTTGGGGGGGACTTGAATGGTTGGATAGGTGATCAAAAAGGGATGTATAACAGGTGGTTTTGGGGTGGCGGGAGAAATGAGAATGGTAGGAAGGTGATTGATTTCAGTGAGGAGAGAGGTTGTAAGTAATATTTTCTTTAAACACAAGAGTATCCATAAGTATACTAGTTGCGTAGGTAGAGATGGTATTGAAGTGAAAAGTATGATTGATTTAGTGTTGTGAAGAAGGAGATGTTGAAGTATGTGTTGGATGTTAAAGTGAGGGGTTTAGGAATGGGATTATCGGATCATTATGTTGTTCTATGTAAAATTAAGTTAGTGGGGGCTTGGATGGAGAGGAAGGTGATACGAAAGGAAGTAGGTAAAATTAAGAGTGAGAAGTTAAGTGAGCAAGAGCAAGATAATAAGGATAAGTATGTAAGAGCGCTCGCTAGTAAAATGGTTGAATGTGAACAAGTTGATACTGAACAAATCTGGGGGCAAATGAAGGAAGCAATTGTTAGTAGTACAAAGGAAGTGTGTGGATGTGCTAAAGTAGGAAGTAAGAATGTTAACAGCGAATGGTGGAATGAAGAGGTGATGAAAGCGGTTAAAGGTAAAAAAGAAGCGTGGTTGAATGTACTAAAAGCAAATGATGAAGATTCAAAAGAAAGATGCTTGGAATTATATAAGGAGGAAAAAAGAAATACTAAAAGGTGTATACGTAGGAGAAAACAAGAGGTAAATGAACAGTTTGGAAGGAGGATGAATGAGGACATACAAGGGAATAGGAAGCTCTTCTGGAAGGAAGCGCGAAAGGTTAAGAATGAGAATAAGGGGAATCTGCTTAGAATAATGAATAGGGATGGTGCTTTTGTAACTGATGAAATGGATGTGAGGAGTGTGGAAAGAACACTTCGAAAATCTGCAATAACATTGGCAGTAATGAAGAGGTGATAGTGAATGTGTGTGGTTTGATGGTGCAAGAAGGAATAGGTATTTTGGGATGAGGTCATTAGTAAGGAGGAGGTAATGGGTAGAGTGAGAAACTTGAAGAATGCTAAATCTGCAGGTATAGATGAAATTACTAGTGAAATGATCAAGAGCGGAGGCGAGATGGTGATTGATTGGATTTGGAAGTTGTGTAATAAAGCGTTTATGGAGGGTATAGTTCCAAGGGATTGGAGGAGAGCGGTAAAAGTACCCTTGTATAAGGGTAAGGGAGAAAAGGGGAACTGTAGAAATTATAGGGGAATAAGTTTATTGAGTGTTGTAGGGAAGGTATATGCTGGTATTTTGGTCGAAAGAGTGCGTCGAGTGACTGAGGGACTGATTGGTGAAGAACAAGGTGCGTTTAGAAGTGGTAGAGGATGTGTGGATAAAATCTTTACATTGAAACAAATGATTGAGAAAATGAGGGAGAAGAAGAATAAATTGTATTTAGGTTTTATGGATTTGCAACAGGCTTATGGCAGGTGTTAGTGATATATGGTGTTGGTGGTAGGCTTCTGAATGGAATCAAAAGTATGTATGACGATAGGGAAGCGTGTGTAAGAATAAATGGTGTCAATGGTGATTGGTTTAGGATTAATAGCGGAGTAAGACAGGGTTGTGTTATGTCTCTTTGGTTATTCAATTTGTATATGGATGGGGTTATGAAAGAATTAGAGGTGGGGATGGCAGGAAATGGTGTTAGAATGGTGGAGAATGGAGATGAGTGGAGGGTGCCCTACCTATTATATGCGGATGATTTGGTTCTGTGTGGTGAATCTGAAGAGAGTTTGAGAGGATTGGTAGAGAGATTTGGCAGGGTGTGTAAAAGGAGGGGCTTGAAAGTAAACGTGGATAAGAGTAAGGTTATGGTTGTGAGTGAGGACACTCCTCAGTGTGAAGTTATGTTAGATGGTGAGCAGCTGGAACAAGTGTCTGAGTTTAAATATTTAGGGTATATGTTGGATGAGAAGGGAACGGACGATGCAGAGTGTAGTAGGAAAGTTGTGAATGGCAGGAAGGTGGCTGGTGCAATTAAATCGTTGGTGAATGTAAAGGGACTAAGTCTTGAGTGTGCTAGGGTCTTACATGAGGGTATGTTGTTACCTGTGTTATTGTATGGTAGTGAGACTATGGTCTGGAATAAGAAGTATAGATCTAAAGTTCAATGTGTTCAGATGGACAATCTTAGGGGTGTGCTAGGTGTGAGAAGAATTGATAAAGAGAGGAATGAACGTATTAGAAAGTTGTGTGGTGTGAAGAAAGGGGTAAATGAGAGAATAAATGAAAGTATGTTGAGATGGTTTGGTCATGTGGAAAGGATGAATGATAGTCGGTTGGTTAAGGGGATGTATAGTGGTGAGTGTGTTGGGAACCGACCGGCTGGGAGACCGAAGAGAAAGTGGATTGAGTCGGTGAACGAATGTCTGAAGGAGAGAAATGTGAGTTTGGCAGAGGCGAGAATAAAGGTGCATGATAGGAGAGAATGGCGGGGTTTTGTATGGGGGCATGGTTGTGGCCCACCTGGGCCAAGGGATGAACCCTTACATTGACGATTTACCATAGTGAGGGTCCGTCGCGGTCCCATGATGCTCTAGGGTGGATTTTCTGTCTGTGACGAGCTCTCACTAATTAATGGTACAGAGGGGGCGGTAAGGTTGGGCTTTCTTTTCGACGTTTGTCATGTTCTCCTACTGCTTTTCTTTTCCGATGCTTGTACAGCACCTTACCCCCAATCTTGGGGCAAAGAGGAAGGTGAAGAAAGAAAGAAAGAAAGAATATATATATATATATATATATTATATATTTATATATATATATATATATATATAGTATATATATATATATATATATATATATATATATATATATATATATATATATATATATATATATATATATATATATATATATAGTATATATATATATATATATATATATATATATATATATGGAAGTGGCGCACGAAAACGCGAAAGCGTTTAATGATAAATGAAACGTTAACACCCATCTGAAAACGAACTGAAGTACATC
>JABUQX010101077.1:17500-19532 GCA_015478945.1 Trachelipus rathkii | reverse complement strand
ATAATATGTTAAGTTTCTCATAACTATTATTTTTATTATTATTACAAGTTCTTTCAAGAAAGACTTAAAAAAGTATCAAAACTTAATTAAAAAGTATAGAATGAATTGTTTGCAAAGCCAAGACAAGGCGTATTGGTAGCTGCTCCGTCATTTTAAAACCATAATGTAAAAAACGCTAATCCCAGTGCGATTTAACTGAACATCTAAATGATGGTTCTTTTTTTTTCTTTTCTTTTCTTTAATATTCCGTAATTATGCAAAATTTTAATAGCTTAAATTTTAATGAACTTTCAGAGCCAATTTATTGGAAGAAATTTTTTAATTTCTTTTTTTTTTTTTTATTATTTCTCTATTAAGATTGCATCTTTTCCATTATATATATATATAACATTACTATGCCCTTTAACAAAACTCCCAAAATCTTCAGAGTAACACTTGACACGCATCTCACCTTTACAAAACACACAGACAACATAATTTTATCTGCAAGCAAAGAAACTAACATATAAAACCATCGCTGTAACAGACTTCACAAACAATAAACCAACATCCACCATCATATACAAACAACACATTCGCCCGACTCTAAGCTACACTCCTCTAACTTGGCACTACTACTGACTAAAAATAGCAAAGAAACTCCAAACGACTCAAAACAAAGCTCGAAGAATCATAATAGGATGCATATTATCAACACCACAATCACATCTACACGAAGAGACCAAAATTCTACCCATAAATACACGCCTGGACATGATAGGCACACAATTCTTTTCAAAATCCAAACACCCTAACACCCATGCCACATTGCATTCTCTAACCACACCCATCACAAACTCAAACAACCTCCTTTTTCGTCAACTCTATATTACAAACAAATTCTGAACAACATTCCACCTTCACCAAACAACACAACATATACCAAACAAATCCACACGACACTAACAAGAAAGCTACTTAAGACGCTGACCACCAAACAAAATGTTAAATAAACACCCACCAGAAAGAGCACCAGAATTAAACTCGCTACCAAGAACCAGTCTGTCATCCTTGGCTAAGCTAAGATGCGGCCACCACCCTAACTTACAATATTTCAAACACAGATTCAACCTTAACCAAACCACCACAAATATGTCAAAACTGTATCCAGGTTCCAAAGGACACATCTCCCTTCTTTCTCTCCTATCTATCTAACTCTCAACACAGAACAACACTAAACATTTCATCCCCGGAGGATGTCTTGAGGAGACAGGCGGCTTCATCGGGATACTTGTACGCGGTATGGCCCCACCTATGATGGGGTGGTCAGGTGTGAGAAAGTATAATATATAATATTATATATATATATATATATGATTATATATATATATATATATAGTATATATATATAATATATATATATATATATATATATATATATATATATAGTATATATATATATATATATATATATATATATATATATATATATAATAGAGTATATAGGAGCCATATAAAACAAAGAAATTAAATTTCGAAACATTGGTAATATTCAATGCTCGCGTGAGCTGAAATATTTTGCTACACTCCAATGTTCGATGGTTTGTCCAATTTGCATTTCATTCAAACATAGTCACTCCTTGTTTCTTTCTTCACAAATCACAAGCACTTCTACATAATCACTCACTAGTTTACATATTTTTTTTAAATGACTGCATTACAAATACAGCCTTGAAGAATTCAAGAGAGGCAGGCGTCTTCTTACAAAACTTCCTTCTCTCCCTTAAAACTGGGATTTTTTGTGAATTTTTTGCCGTGGCACTGGACATACTGAGAGTTTTCGACAAAAAGTCTGCACAAAGTTGTATTCTAAAATTTCTTTCTTGATTCAATTATTTCTCTGATTTAATTCAGTTTTTTTATAGCAGCTATTATAGACTTTTACAGCTTTCTCTTTAAATCTATCAATAGTTTTGTTACTCAAGATTTTGTTCTACGATTCTTATCCTCGGCTCTATTTCATCACTTATTCACGCTTATGCTTCCTATTCCA
>JABUQX010101077.1:0-10000 GCA_015478945.1 Trachelipus rathkii | reverse complement strand
TAACAAATATCATTCGATGTTTCTACTACTACTACTAATACTATAACTACTACTACCACTACTACAGCTACCAATGTTATAACTGTTATACGAGTGTTATTTTCATGAAAATGCGTGTTTTGCTAGGACTTAAAACAGTAAAGCGGCATAGTAAAACAGTAAAACAGTAAAACACAGGATGAACAGAGGGTGGGGAGGGGCGGGGCTTGCTGTATTGTTTTACTGCTTTTGGGTCAGCAAAACATTGTTTTATTAAAAATTTGACAACTTTTTCCTTGAAAAACAAAAACTTTAGTAATGAAACAGGTTTTCTATAAATAAAATATAAGAATCTATGTGTACAAACTCTATCTACATACATCTTTGTACACGGGTTTGATAAATTAAGTCGAAATGCAAGTTTTGACTCGATTACCTACAACTCTATTACCCCTTTTTGAGGTCTTTACCATTTCTGATTCATCTGGAATCATTCCTTTGCATTCGGGAACCCCTTAAGGGGTCCTCTGACTCATTTGCTAGTACTGAATATATATATATATATATATATATATATATATATATATATATATATATATATATATATATATATATATATATATATATATATATATATATATATATATATATATATACATACTAATACCTGTTAAGCACCGATACATCCCTTGTGAGACTTCTTTTTCATCTTCTTCATATATATATATATATATATATATACTATATATATATATATATATATATATAATATATATATATATATATATATATATATAGTATATATTCAGATAAGAGAGAGAGAGTATAAAATGACACCTAGTCCCTTATGTTGAGAGAGAGAGAGAGGAGTTAGTTATATATGCATGCAACCTCGGAGTTATACTGCGACGTCAGCAGTTTTGATATTTTAGGGTTATATATATATATTAATATATATATATATTATATATATAGATATATATATATATATATAAATAAATATTATTTAATAAAAATATATTTTAGATATTCTAATTCAAAGTTAAAATATCTAAATATATATAAAAAAAAACGTGTTCATCGGAACATCTTTGAAGCATAAACTTTTTAATACTAAAGAAAAATATACTTGAATCAATAGATCAATAGATCAATAGATCAATAATCAATAGATCAATAGATCTGGTTTGATTTACTGATTTATCGATTTACTGCTTTAGGTATGTAAAAACGAAATTTTTTCGTTATAAACATGAAAAAGCATAATTTTTAGTAAAAACAAAAATAAATTCATATATTATATATATATATATATATTTTATTTATAATATTATTATATACTATATATATATAATATATGTATGTGTGTGTATTTTTATAAAATATAGGCCTTGATCTAGGATTCTACATATGACGTCACTACATTTGGTGAGTACAATTAAAAACCCACACTAATATATACTTTATATATTATATATTATATATATATATATATATATTATATATATATATATATATATATATATATATATATATATATATATATATATATATATATATATATATATATATATATATATACCCCTACAGATACTATTACTAACACTACCTCAATCCGCACCCCTTATTATTTTTATTATTAATATTATATATTACTTTCGTTCTGCAGATAAACGTTTATCGCAGCGCTGTGGGGTGGTGACCATCACCTACGTCTTCCAGGGTAGTAATACGCGAGATATTTTCGCTTTCGCGGCGTTCGCGCGCGCGCCGGGACCTCGGGGGTGAGCCCAAACGCTTCCCCGTCGTCGGAAATGGCCGAAAAAACAATGTTGCAAAGCAATCTTTTGCAACATTTGCAACATTGCATGCAACATTGTCTTGCAACACCCAACCTCTAGGCACTGTCGTGACGTCGTAGTATAGAACGGTTCATGAAAGTAGCTCAAAGGATTGAACTATATTTGAACGGTCTATGAGCAATCATGAACGATAACTGAGTGATGACGTCATACGAAACATAATAAAGCACTTGTGTGACGTCATACAAGCAGCAAAACGAATTAAACACCTTCAGCTATTAATGTACGTAAACATGGTGCGTGACAAGCACTAATAAACGGCCTAGGCTTAAAACCAAGGGTAGAGAAAAATGAACGGACATGGATGTACATCACAATATGGTACACGCATCACACGCACTTACCACGTCATGAATATACGAAATAAGGTAGTGCCCCAGGTATTGCATCAGGCAAAAATATATTGGAACCCACCGGGGAGACCCCGAAAAATCACTCAGGGAGACCCTGAGTGCAGAGCACTCCACTCCCGGCTTTGGATTGACTTTCATCATTGCTACTACTTATATATAATATTTCTTAAGAGTCAGATTATGTGAGGAAGATCTCTACCTCTATGAATGGTGGAAATGAGTTAAAAGTTTGAAAAGAGCCAACTTTGTATGGGAGTAACGCGAAATGATGATGTGCATGATAATAATAATAATAATAATAATAATAATAATAATAATAATAATAATAATAATAATAATATATATAATAATATATATATATATATATATATATATATATATATATATAT
The DNA here is from genome assembly GCA_015478945.1 of Trachelipus rathkii. Classification (NCBI taxonomy): domain Eukaryota; kingdom Metazoa; phylum Arthropoda; class Malacostraca; order Isopoda; family Trachelipodidae; genus Trachelipus; species Trachelipus rathkii. The sequence goes on along the minus strand of JABUQX010101077.1, from coordinate 7,417 downwards.
ATATATATATATATATATATATATATATATATATATATATATATATATATATATATATATATATATATAGGTGAGTGTGAAGCGTGTGCACCCTTTTGTTGAGAACGCGAAACTTGTGTGAAAAAACTCGTTCTTTATGCCTTCTAAACCGAAGCGTTGTTTAAATTCTTACGAAGTTTTAAAAATTCCAAGTCAGGTGAGAAGTTTCTTTGCCTTCACAAAAGTCTTTTTCCTTATTAACAAAAATCTTTCTGAAAAGCCTTTCGATCAGGAGAAAATCTTGCATACACGAATCGGGTATATTTTAGTTTTCTATATTCCATTTCTTTCAAGGTTTGAAACAAAATAATATTTATATTTAAATCCCTCCTTCTTAACTCACCCCCGATTTTCTTTTATTCTCCCTCTTCTACCCCCTAATCCTACCTAAGTTTTGAAATGAAAAAGAAGAAAAAAGAAGTTGAAAGACCAAGAGGAATAATAATTTGAAAATATGTGTAAGAAATTTCCAAATATAGGACCTACTTTCTTATATTGAATATACTTTCCTACTTTCAGATATGGCAAACTTCTGTTACGAACTTAATGTAAAAGCCTGAAGGAAGTGAGAGGAAAAATAAGATTTAAAATACTAAACTTTTTAAAGCATGTAATAATGCGATCATTTCTCTCAGTTCTTGCAAAAAGCTAAGATGAAGTAGACTAATATATACAGTATATATATATATATATATATATATATATATATATATATATATATATATATATATATATATATATATATATATATATATATATATATATATATATATATATATATATATATATATATATATATATATATATATATATATATATATATATATATCAGTGGCGTACCTGGAAGAATACACTTGGGTAGGCAGAGTTTATATATATATATATATATATATATATATATATATATATATATATATATATATATATATATATATATATATATATATATATATATATATATATATATATATATATATATATATATATATAAAAAAAAAAAATAGAAAACATATTTTAATAATTATAATACGTATCTATTTATTTGTATGAAAAGCTTGTTTACATTATATTTACCAAATAGACTTAATTTTAAAGCACATTCCAATTGAGTAATTTTCTTAGGCCTACCATTTTTTTAAAATAAAGCTGTGGTTTTATAGATAAGTTTTTAAAGCGTTTTTTCTTTAATATATAAAATCTACACCTACTCCATTATGCATTATTTCAATTATTTTATGTATATAATGCTAAATACCACTTAAATAAAGTTATATAAGATTAATATTCAATATCAGAATAATCAGACACATTCGATACAAAGATTTCAAACAAACTGCCACAAGCCGCCACAACTTGTCGTACTTTTTCACACATTTCGTACATATTTACGGGAAGAGAACGAAAAGTTTCATATATTTTCGATTATAGGTAAGACAGACTACCCGTTCCCTTATAACTTGATATAAAAAATGACGTCATTCGTCCGTCCGTAGCATAGAATTTTACTTGTAAGATCAGAGTAGGAGCGAGAATTTCTAAATGAATTCAATTATTATTATAGCCATTATTATTGTGGTTGTTTTTCTTTTTATTTATGATGCAAAATAGCTTCTTTTTAACTATATATATATAAATATAATAATTTAGTATACTTTACAATTTAATTTCAATTATTTAAAACCTAAAAATAATGTGGGTAGGCCTATATACATTTAACTCTTGATATATATATATATATATATATATATATATATATATCTTTTACATAACTATATATATATATATATATATTTATATATATATATATATATATATATATATATATATATATATGTGTGTGTTATGAATGTGTATGTACGATATAATAAACAGATTAATAACCTTTAAAATGTCAATTATCTAAACATTTTTTAATTTTCTTAAACTTCCCCATATATATATATATATATATATATATATATATATATATATATATATATATATATATATATATATATATATATATATATATATATATATATATATATATACTACACATATATATATATATATAATATATATATATATATATATATATATATATATATATTCTCTTGCAAAATATGTTTTTTATCTTAATATATATAATGAAGCCTAAATAATTTTTCAACATTTATTTTCATGCCAACCAAAAAATTTTCTAACTCTGATAATTAATAATAAATCCAACTAATAAAGGTATTCTTTCATCATTACTGCTAAACAGAGACAATATTTACATCTTTTTCATAGAATTTCGCGTCCTTGGAGTTATTGAGAGGGTCATCTTTTGTATCTTGCTTCGTGGTGAAGAGTATTTCTCTATTACAATAATCAGGCCTCATTAACAGCGTTATTTACTTTTTACTTATATGGACATCAACTTTGTTAACTTAATTTAGGAACATTTTTTCTTTCGTGTGTATATATATATATATATATATATATATATATATATATATATATATATATATATATATATATATATATATATATATATATATATATATATATTTAGGAATATATATATATATATATATATATATATATATATATACAATGTGTGTGTATGTATGCAAGAAGGCATAATAAACGGTTAATAGGCTTTAAAATGCCAACTACCAAACATTTTTATATATTTTACTTCCTAGATATATTTTTCAATCTACGCCCACACACACACACACACACACACATATATATATATATATATATATATATATATATATATATATATATATATATATATATATATATATATATATATATATATATATATATATATATATATATATATTCAGTACGATCTTTCTCCTGCAAATTTTTGTGGGAAAATGAAAATTTTCAGTGTAGAGGGAAAACAAAAATTACATTTACCGGAAAGAAAATACTGTAATAATTTACAATATATAAGTAAGGCTAATTCGGTTAAGCAATAAGCAAGTAAACAAGTAAGTATGATTATTTAAGTTGCGCTAGGTATTATAGATTTGAACTTATTACTTGGCAACTTTAATCTTTTTGCTTATTGGTTAAAAAAAATACCTTCTAATACTGAATAGCCACACACACACACACACATATTATATATATATATATATATATATATATATATATATATATATATATATATATATATATATATATATATATATATATATATATATATATATATATATATATATATATATATATATATATATATATATATATATATATATATATATATATATATATATATATATATATATATATCCAATTATAAAATGCGAGATATGCAAATTGGCAATACATGTACAAGTGATATTGGAAATTTTATCTTTTTTAAAATAATAATAGAATAATTGAAATATTAATATTTAAATGAATATAGTGAGGGTTCTACCTTAATGTTTTACTTGTAAATGAACAATTAGTAATGGAATGATAATTTTAGGGTTAGGACTTAGTAGACATGGCCCTAATTATGTGAAAGAAAATGCTCAGTAACATATACATGGAACTTCTTGAACACTACCACATTCTCCCTCACCAACTTCTGTCTGGTTGTGTCTGGCTCAGATATGTAGAAGACATATTTGCAGCTGTCCCAGTCACAACCAACCTACACAACATTCTAAATTTCATAAATACCTTACACACAGATATACAATTCACAAAACTTCTACGAATGACACCATCTCCTATTTAGACACACTTATATTAACTGATCACAACAACAAACCTTCGTTCTCCGTTTATAGAAAATCAACTTCCAAGCCCAAATACATTAACTGGTACTCCGCCCACACAAACCACACTAAACAAGCCACACTTTCAGCACTCTACCTACGGGCTTTCAAAATTTGATCTCCTGGACACTTACATCAAGAAACAGAATTTCTAAAAAACATCTTCCAAAAACTTAAATATCCCCCCAAGTTCCCAACATAATTTACAAAGATTACAAAAATGCAAAGAAAAATTTTATGATACAAATACCTTTCAACACAATACACATAAAACATACATACTGATACCAAACATAAACATTAACAACATAAAAAAGATCATACCAAACACCATATACAACTAATGCCCTCCAATAATATTCTAATTAAAAAAGTCCTAAAACCCCCCCAAATCAAAACTAAAAGCCCCCTGCCTTTACAAAATACCCTGCAACAAATAGCTATTATGGTGAAACAATAGACTTTAACCGCAGGAAATAAAAACACAAACACGATCTTGATACACACCAGGAAAATTCTGCTCTCACACATCATAGACTAACACAAAACCACCAAATAAACATTCAAAACATGACAAGCATCAGAAACATACATGACACCAATAAAAGAAAAATTACAGAAGCCTTTTGTGTATATAACCTTCCCAAAATTTATTGTTTGTGTATATAATCCTAGCTACAACCGCTGTCCTGGAGATAATAGAATAGAAAAAATTCAGAACAAAATTATGCAAATATCACCCTACTACAAAAGTTTATTGGAAGATCAACCTACTAACAGATGAATTCACAAAAGAGAAAAAATCAATAGATCATCACGTATTGTCTGTGCTTGAAAAAGGTCATTAAGACGAAAGCTTGCATTAGAATTTTAATGTTTTTAAATTAATAAAGTGGTTTTAAAATATGTGCTTGTCGTAAATAACCTATATATATATATATATATATATATATATATATGTGTACGGGGATATATATATATATATATATATATATATATATATATATATATATATATATATATATATATATATATATATATATATATATATATATATATATATATATATATATATATATATATATATATATATATGCTATAAATATATATATATATATATATGTATATATATATACATATATATATATATCTATATATATATATATATATATATATATATATATATATATATATATATATATATATATATATATATATATATATATATATATATATATATATATATATATATATATATATATATATATATAAACAAATCCTAGATAAACAGGTAATGATCTTGTGGGCCAAATCCTAAATAATTCTGACACCTTTGCAATACAATTTCATTTAAGCTAGGCTATGAATAGTGTGAGGCTTTTGCTTTTACGTTCTAATTTTGTGTAAAAAAAAAACATTTTTATTTAAAAAAAATTATTTTGCTTCACTAATTTTATTAAAGGAAAATACTTTCAGACGTATGAATTTATAAATTCAAATATTTATTATAATAATGATAATGATAGATAATAATAATAAATAATAATAAAAATAATAATAATAATAATAATAATAATAATAATAATAATAATAATAATAATAATAATAATAATAGCTGCGTTTCCAGAAACTCGAGTGCAGCCCGTGTGCAAAATCTACTCGGAAACGCTTCGAATTGAAAAAAATTACATTAACCAATCAAAGAACAGGAAATTTGAGTACCTGCAAACGGCCGAGCGCGCCCCTCGGATCAGCCGACAATTGTAAACAATAAAAACTCTTATACTTATATGTATCTATTTTATGAAATGATACGATATCTTTAGTATCCTTAATATAAAAGTTGAATAAAAATATTAAAAAACTTTTGGCAAGCCATTTACGACACATGTTTTGTAAAGAAATTTGTTTGTAAACAAAGTATCCTTCCGCAGCCCGCCCGTTTACTAATTCTCGAAATCGAGGATTTAACAACGGGAGCCTGACTGTGACGTTTACATGACGTAAGAGGTGCGCAAACAGGGCGCTAGAAACGATCATGTGCCCAAGTGTGCCCTCCCGGGCTGCAGTCGGGCTTCCGGAATCGCAACTAATAATAATAATCATGCTCTTTTCGATTTTTTAAACAATTTTATTTAGTCAATTATGCGAGTAAGTTGTTATTAAAAACTTAAAGGAATAGATATTAATTTCAAAAAGTAAAAAAATTGAAATAATTTATATATATATATATATATATATATATATATATATATATATATATATATATATATATATATATATATATATATATATATATCTCTTTCTCTACTATATAAATATATATAATTGCAGCCCCCTCCATGCCAAGTTTCACGAGCCAATGTTTATAAATATATATATATATATATATATATATATATATATATATATATATATATATATATATATATATATATATATATATATATATATATATATATATATATATATATATATATATATATATATATGCAAAGTTTTGATAATGTTTACCCATTAAATTAATTTTGTTGGCTAAGTGCAATAAAAGGATATCATCAATAATATGTTAGTTCTCATAACTATTGTTATTATTATTACAAGTTCGGTTTCAAGAGGGACTTAAAGAGTATCAAAACTTAATTAAAAAGTATTAGAAGGAATTGTTTGTAAAGCCAAGACAAGGGTGTAGCTCTCCGTCATTTTAAAACCATAATGAAGAAAACGCTAATCCCAGTGCGATTTATCTAAAAATCTTATTAATGGCTCTTTTTTTTCCTTTTTCTTTTTTATTATTCCGTAATTATGCAAAATTTTAATGGCTTAAATTTTAATGGATTTTCAGAGCCGGTTTATTGGAAGAGCTTTTTTTTTTTTAATTTTTTTTTCTCCATTAAGACTGCTTCTTTTATATATATATATATATATATATATATATATATATATATATATATATATATATATATATATATATATATATATATATATATATATATATATATATATATAAATATATATATATATATATATATATATATATATATATATATATACGATGTATCCAGGATTTTTTTCGGGGGGCCAGACAAAAATCGTTTCTTATATATATATATATATATATATATGTAATAATATAATAATATATATATAATTAGAAATAATAATAATAATAATAATGAAATATATAATAATAATAATAATAATAATAATATATATATTTATATATCTAATAATAATAATATGTATAATATAATAATATATAATAATAATAATATATATAATAATAATAATAATAATAATATATATATATATATAGCATAAATAATATACAATAATAATAATATTAATATGTATATAATAATAATAATAATAATAATAATAATAATAATAATAATAATAATATATAATAATAATAATAATAATAATAATAATAATAGCATATATTACATATAATAAATATATATATAATAATAATAATATGTACGGTGTATATACATATATGTAATATATATGTATATAATAATATGTATAATAATATAATATAATAATATATAATAATAATAATAATAATAATAATATATGAAATAATAATAGATAATAATAATAATAATATGTAATAATATGAATAG
>JABUQX010101075.1:0-7500 GCA_015478945.1 Trachelipus rathkii | reverse complement strand
TCTATGTAAAATTAACGTAGGTGGGGCGTTGGAGAGGAAGGTGATACGAAAGAAGTAGGTAAAATTAAGTGAGAAGTTAAGGGAGCAAGACAATAAGAAAGATGTAAAGCGCTCGCTAGCTTTGTAAAACGGTTGAATGTTGAACAATTGTTATAACAAATCGGGGGCAAATGAAGGAAGCAATTGTTAGTAGTGCAAGGAAGTATGTGGATGTGCTAAGTTAGGAAGTAAGAATGTTAAACAGTGAATGGTGGAATGAAGCCTTACCCCCAGTCTTGGGTAAAAAAAAAGGTGGTTGAATGTACTTAAAAGCAAATGATAAGACCAAAGAAAATGCTTGGAATTAAATAAGGAGGAAAAAGAAATACTTAAAGGGTGCATACGTAGAGAAAACAAGAGGTAAAATGAACGTTTGGAAGGAGGATTGAATGGGTATCTGCAAGAGAAAAGGAAGTTGTTGAAGGAAGCACGAAAGGTTACGAATGAAAATAAGGAATCTGCTTAGAATAATAATAGGGATGGTGCTTTTGTAACTGATGAATTGGATGTGAGGTGTGGAAGAACCACTTCGAAAATCTGCAACAATATAACATAATGAAAGAGACTTTAGAGAGTTAGTGGGATGTGCAAAGAGAATAGGTATTTGGGGTGAGGTTATTAGTAAGGGAGGACTAATGTAGAGTGAAAGTTGAAGAATGGTAAATCTGCATGTATAAATGAATTACTGGTGAAATGAATCAAGAACGGAGACGAAATGGTGATTGCTTGGATTTGGAAGTTGATGTGTAATAAAGCGTTTATAGAGGTATAGTTCCAAGATTGGAGGAGATCGGTAATGACCTCTTATATCAAGGTAAAGGGAGAAAGGAAAAGGGGAACTGTAAAATTATAGGGAATAAGTACTGATGTTGGGAAGGTATATGCTGGTATATTTGTCGAAAGAGTGCGTCGAGTGACTGAAGGACTTGATTGGGTGAAAAGAACAAGGTGCGTTTAGGAGTGGTAGAGATGTGTGGATCAAATCTTTACATTGAAACAAATGATGAGAAAATGAGGGAGAAGAAAGATAAATTGTATTAGGTTTAAGACTTGCAACAGGCATGATAGAGTAAAGGAAGCTTATGGCATTTAGTTATATGGTGTTGTGGTAGGCTTCTGAATGAAATCAAATATATGTAAGATTAGTGAGGGGTGTAAGAATAAATGTGTCAAGTGATTGTTTTTGGATTAATAGCGAGAAGACAATTGTTTATTGTCTCCTTGGTATCAAACTAATAGGATGGGGTTATGAAAGAATTCGAGGTGGGATGCAGAAATGGTGTTAGAATGGTGAGAATGGAGATGAGTGGGAGGTCCTACCTATATATGCGGATGATTTGGTTCTGTGTGCGAATCTGAAGAGAGTTTTGAGAGGATGTAGAAGATTTGGACGGTGTAGGGTCTGTAAAAGGAGGGGCTTGAAAGTAAACGTGGATAAGGTAAGGATATGATTCGTGAGTGAGACACCCTCAGTGTAAGTATTAGATGGTGAGCACGGAACAAGTGTCTCTAGTTTAAATATTTAGGTATATGTTGGATGAGAAGAACAGATGATCAGTGTAATAGGAAAGTTGTGAAAGGCAGAAGTGCTGTGCAATTAAACGTTGTGAAATGTAAAGGACTTAAGTTTGATGTGCTAGGGTCTACATGAGGGTAGGGTTACCTGTGTTATTGTATGGTAGTGAGACTATGGTGTGTGGAATAAGAAGTATAAGATCTAAAGTTCAATGTATTCAGATGGACAATTTAAGGTGTGTATTGGGTGTGAGGAACATCGATAGAATGAGGAATGAACGTATTAGAGCAGTGTGTGGTGAAGATAAGGTAAAATGAGAGTAATAGAAGAAGTATGTTGAGATGGTGTTGGTATGTGGAAAGGATGAATATAGTCAGTTGTAAGCCGATGTATAGTGGAGAGTGTGTTTGGAATCGACCGCTGGAGACCGAAGAGAAAGTGGATTTAGTCGGTGAACGAATGTCGAAGGAGAAGAAATTGAGTTTGGCAGAGCGAGATAAGTGCATGCATAGAGAGAGTCGGTTTTGTATGGCTATGGATTTGTGCCCACCTGGGCCAGGGGAATAACCCTTACATTGACCGATTTACCATAGGAAGGTTCCTTCGCATCCCATGAGCTCTAGGTATTTTCTGTCTGACGATCCACTAATTAATGTACAGAGGGGGCGGTAAAGATGGTCTTTCCGATGGAAATTTCATCTCTCCTTACTACTTTTATTGTTCGTTCTGTTAGCCCACCCTACTCACCAGTCTTGGGAAAAAGACGGTACTAAAGAAGAAAGAAAGAAAGATACTAAGATATATTAAATACATAGTTATATATATAGATATGCATATATATAATATATGTACATACATGATCTATATATAAATATGCATATATAAATATAATATATATATATATAGATATATAATATATATATATTATAGTAAATAATTTAATAAACTATACGCAAGGACAGGTTCTAATTAGATTTTGGAAATTGAAAAAAGCTTATTTCATAATTTTATTATATTATAGCTATCATGTATGTATAAAAACCATCTATAAATTTGAATAATCAAACTGGCTATTTGATTTAGCAATTTATTTAGTATTTATATATTACTTATAACATCATCAATTGATAGTTTGATATCAATTTCCACAACCTGAAATATAATGCAGATAGTATGAAATGTTACTCTTGAGTAAGATAAATATATGCATAATATATATATATATTGTTTATATAAATATATTATTGAAATATTCTTTATTAATCATAAATATACATTTTTTCTATAGTTTATGATTATTCATATGCTATAAATAAAAGAAAAACACATGCTCGCAATTTAAACACATTTTCAACATTAGTGAAAAATAAAAAAACTTTAAGAATATAAGCCTAAGAACATACAAAGTTGATCAGAAATCGTTAAGAATGAAAGAATAAATATTAAAAAAATATGAATTTTCCTTTTTAGATACAATATATTCGGACTTAAACTGTAGAGATATAGTATTGAAAATCCTGTTTCCCTATCCCTATTCACATTTGGTGGAACATTGCTCGGAGTAACTAAAATAAAAATGCTACTTAATAAATATTACCTAATGTCGTTATTGTAATATATCTACTATACTAATTAGTGAACAAAGCATTTTATCCAATAATGAAAAAAATAAAGCAATAACATGCGAAATTAAATGATTACAATTATTTTGGAAAAAAGCTCGCTATCAAACAACTAAATATAAATATTATATAGATACAGAAACATATATTATACACCAAAGAATTCAATACCTATATTTATAACAAAGCAATAAATTATAAAGAACACACCTCTAATATAAATTAATACAGGTACCGAAATCATACACATAATTAATGCCTATAAGTAATTTAAGCTGCTAATAGATATGTTTTACACTTAGATAATAGTATAAAATAATTAATCATATCATATTATAAAAATTATTAATAACAATGATTATTTATGAGTTTAGTATATTGACGCATCTTAAACTTCATAGTCTTATGAAAAAATTGCGCATTGAGATATCCAAAAGGTTGCTCACCCCCTGAGTATATATAACGTGACATCAAACATATATAATATATTAGTAATTATATCATTGAAAATAATTCAATTACGTTTATCTATACATACTTATCAGCGATTACTATGTCATACAATAATTAAACCCTTATATATATAAAGTACATAGAATTTACTATTAGTAATATTAAATCATTTATATGTTAATATAACTCATAAACTTATATATTTTATATATGGCTAATATTATATAAAATATACCCAATTATTTAATAGTTTTTCAATATAATAAATACATAAAGAATCTACTTTTATGACAAAAGTTCAATAAAAATCTATACCCTATGAGCACACGTTTATCGAACCAAAATTAACTTCTAATTTAAAAACATTTTTATTTTTTGATAATCATTTTTCTATAATTATTTAAAAATTAATCTACCATTAAAATACCCTAAGAACAAACAAATTACTTAAACCTAGATTTCTACTACTTTTATGCAATTATATAGATTTGACAAAATTACTTATGACATAAACTCCACTGTTAAAGACACTATATTATCTCATAGTTTCTATATTATAAGATGACTAATTACATTACATATATATATAATACTATATTATTATATATATAAATATTATAATTAATTATGATATATATTAAATGATTTATATATATATTATAATATTAATGTATATAATATATTATACATATTATTATATATAATATAAAATATATAAAATATTATAATTATAATATATATATATTAATATTATATATTAATATATATCATTATATAATTATTATATTTTACTACCATATATTATATAATATTCACAGTGATACTGTTAGCTATTATATCATATACCTGTCAATGTTGTAAGGTAAACATTATAACATATTTAGAATACTAACTCACCTCCTATATTAAATTCGAGGTATATAAATTTACTGAGTAGAATAGCACTCACTATTTTACACACAAAACCGTGTTTTAAATATTATTTACTTATATCTTGATTATATAAGGTGAGAAGCATAATGCATATCATCAATTCCTCAAGGGAATGTGCTCTAAATTTCAAACTCTAATATATGTGCTTTTAAGATTTAATTCTTATGTACTTTTAATTAATTAGAACCACATCTCCCACCTTTACTTTATAGACCCTATTACCCAAAGCAAATGAATTATCTATAACCTCTCACACGAAATAAACTATATTATTAGTAAATATAACCCGAATGCCACTAATAACGAGTCAATAATTATCATAGTAATACAATCTTTACAATAACCTTAAATTATATATTCAATTATGAGCTATTATTATATAGAATGAGACAATAAAGATCCATACCTAATAATAATAATAAATACCTTATCTTTAATGATTAATTGCTAAAAATTGATAATATTAATAATACCACGAATAATCTAAAATAATATTTACATAATAGCAAATACAAAAATAGCTATTATATAAATTAAATAATATTTAATAATATTAAAATTAGATACTTATCATTAATAATACATGTATCAAAAAAAAATCAAAATTTAATAATAATACTATAGTCGTGGGAACCAACTACATCATATTACTGATTAGATATACTGATTCAATATATATAGTGATTTACGCAAGTACCTTATTTATGGATGCGCATATTTTATTATCTATTAGTACAACAGGTAAGTTAAGTAATGAAAGTCCAAATAAGTTCACTTTACTATTCTTTTCTCACAGCTTATATATTATTATTATTTACAGACAACTTGTTTTCTATTACTTTTATATAACCTTACTCCCTATAATGTGACTTGCCTATCCATGGAAGAAGAGTAGTTTATATTACATTTTAGATATCTATTTACATAAAACCCTCTACTCTCATATTGAAAGCTATCAATATAAAAACTCTCTATATTTGCACCCTTATTGAAATATTTAATAACATAGTCACTATAATGTATGATTAATATATATAATAACTATACAAATTTATTGACAGAACCTCTTGAAGCTAACAGAAATTCAATTGATCTAATTAAGATATATATGATCATCTATCAAGTTTATACTAACTCATTATGTATTAACGATGATTATTGAAGGAGACATTGTTTTAAATTTCGATAGTGTGATATCTAACATATATTATACATAAGTAAACTAACAATTAACCTGTTATTTTAGATAAGTATATATATAAAAATATCAGGGATTTACTTAAGTTGATGAGGTCTCAAAAGAAAACTGTATATAAATATATATACTAGTACCCTGTAAATAAGACGATATGACTTACTTATTATCAATGTATGCATTCCTAAAATTACATATATTATACAGTCAATACTCACACCTTATAGTATTCCTACACACCGTATCTGATGCAATTAAGAAGTAATAACCTAATAAATCCCCAAGAGCTTGACTTATGTACTTATATTACATATAGTAGTATCTATACTAAATATAACTAACTGTCATAACTCTCTAGATCTCTTCCATTAAATACAGGAACTTCAGCTCTTACCTACATCAGCTATTCATAAAGACTCAATTAAATCTAGTACCTGATCTTCTTTATATAATAGCCTTATCGCTAAACGTATAAAAAGCATTTAAGCGTAAATAACAATAAGGAACGAATTTCTTGTCAATACTATTGCTTTGCTCTTTTTTTTTGTGATTTTCAGTATATTATTCAAACTTCAAAAAAAGGTTAATAAAATTCATTGGACACATAAAGAATTTAATATTATTATTAAGCCAATATATACTACGGATTTAGCGAATCTAACATTAATTTATAATTATGACATAGTACCAATATAAATCCAGGCTATAAGAGTTATCTATTAGTAACTTATATATATAAACTCTACTTCCTTTTAGCGTCAACTATTTTGATAGTGATATATTATTACTTTAAATTTATATATCTTAATATACAAAAAACTAAAAATTTTAATCGCAATTATACCAATTGTCTTTCTTAAAATTCAATTTATATTTCCATCATTATATTAATTAGCATACATGGATATATTGTCTACACTTTCATTTTTCACACCTCACAATCTACATCGGTTATTAAGTTCGCCTTTTAAAATATTGTGTCATATGATTCTACCATATTGTGAGAAGTGAAAGTATAGACTCTGTTCATTCACTTATAAGGACCATATACTATCATGTAGCAAATTATTCTTCTCTAAACTTATTAATAAAAGTAGACAACCAGCCAAGTATCGCAGAATTTAAATATAAACGACAAACACAGGATTTCTGCTGTATTATACATACATTATAATGACTTTCTGATTCATTACTGTACATTAGAATATATATATAAATTTAAACTACCTAATCCATTCATTATTTCATAATTATTTAAATAAAACTTAATTATAACTATTAGTTATTGATCTGTGATTATAAACCACGCTAAATAAACTACGTGTAATCACACTATATAAGCATATAATTAGAATACAAATAATAATATTTAAACTGTAATATGTAGTAGGCTTTACTACAAAAATTTATAGTAATTAGGGAGGAAGCGTTCAAAGCTACACAGAATAATAAAACATGCCTTCTCTAAGCAAGCTCCACGGAAGGGAAGCTAAGCTCTCCTAGTCCTAATTCAGAGCTGAACCTTATCGCGTATCTAAGCCAAATATAAAGAATTTGCTTTGTTGAGTCTATCACCACTCGCGGAACAAACAAAAGCCGTAGGAAAACGAGAGACTACGAACTTCACAAAAAAGAGCAAACCATACTATGTCCTATCAACGAAATACCCTCCGTATAAGGAAAAGTATGCAGAAAATAGTGAGATGACGCAAGTATAAGATTCGATCGAATAAAAGCGTGCT
>JABUQX010101074.1:0-18423 GCA_015478945.1 Trachelipus rathkii | reverse complement strand
AATTTTAAGCACAAACTCACCCCTGGCTTTTAACGATAAAAATCTATACAATCTATATTGCAAGAGGTATACTTAAAGCATAAAATATAAATAGTCAAAAGCAAGAGCTAGAGCTGAATCAATTGAAGCAACGGTGAATATTCACAAAATATTCAAAATCAATAACTTGTAGAAAAAGACACAGTTTGAATAAAATCCTTATATTTTCTTAGGAATTAATCATAAACTTGACGTGAAAGTGCAAACTGACACAACTTTAGCAAAAATTGGACACAAAAATAAAACGTGTTTTCAGGCATGCGATTATCGAAGAGAAACGGAAGTTGAAAGGATCACGTGACTTTTCGCTCGAGACAAAAAATTGGTTCCAAATAGAAAAAAAAAGTACAAATAAAAATAAAATAAAATAAAAATAAAATAAGAATTAATAAGACTAATGACTACAATATATATATATATATATATATTAAATATATATATATATATATTATATATATCATATAAATATAATATATATATAATATATATATATAAATATATATATATATATATATATACTAATACTATATAACATATATAATATATATATATATATATATATATATATATATTATATATATATATTATATATATATAATATACTATACTATATATATATATATAGTATACTATATATATATATATATATATATATATATATATATATATATATATATATATATATAGATATATATTATAGGCATATTTATAAAGTGTTGACTCCAGACCGAAAATCAATAATAATTGTTTATCTTATTAAAATTAGTATAAATACATTAAATTTTTGGGTAAACTAACCTAATCTAACCTAACCTAACTTAAAGCCTAACCTAACCTAACCAAATTAACTAAATTCAACCTAACTTATTTTAACGGAGTCACCACTCATATAATGTCCGTATATAATATATATAATTATATATAATATTATATATTATATATATATATATATATATATTATAATTATAATATATATATATATATATATATATATATATATATATATATAAAAATATATATATATATCATATCCGAATTGCCATTGTAAAGAGGTGGTGTTCGTTCGTTATGTGCGACCGAGGACGGGTGATTGCAGTGCAGTGCAGTGCAAGGTGCGGGGAGATGAGGGAAGATGATGCTCGGTCAATCTCTCTCTCTCTCTACATATGAAGCTAAAAAATTAAAGATTTTTTGATAGAAGTAATCGGATAATTTTAAATATCATAAATAAAGTAATAATGACAAGATATATTTCATTATTTATCAGAAGGAAATGTTTGAATAAATTAAAATCATTTATTAGACATGAATATTATTCAAATATATTTTTGCATTAATATCCTTGATGTTAAAAGGCATTTTTAATTGGTGGTCAATGCTAAAGGAAAATACATTGTTTTAATATTAGACTAACTATATAATGTAGGAACCCATGATCATAGGAAAATTTCTTTAAAAAAATTGACTGCGAGGAAGCCATTTATTGACTGCCAGAAAGCCATTTTCCAGATGTTATTCCACCAAGGTCAATGCAGATGTGAATGGAAAAAAAATCCGTAGTTTATATATTTCTACGAAGATTGAGAGAAGACCTAATTCTTTCGTGTTTTAGAGTCATCACGGGAGAAGTTTGATTTTTGTAAAAATAAAAAGTAAATTTTCTTACAACACACATATATTGATGTAAATATTACTGATCATTTTCCTGTTTACGTTTTATTTGATTTAAAAGATCTTTCACCCTGTAAATATATCACATATAGTGGCGTAAAGCTTCGCGAGTTTAAGGTTGGACTTGAAGGATGCCCAGCACTCGCCAAATGCAATAATGCGAATATATTGATAAATGAGTTAAATGATTTAATCGATTCTTCAGGCAAAATACTCTCCCAAAAAACTAAGTTGAAACAAAAATCCATAAAAAGTCTTGGATTACACATGATCTTATTTTTGGTATTAGAAAAAAGCATAAACTTTGAAAAATGCAAAACGGGACTATTGCCGTTTGCTACAATTAAAAGTTCGAGAAATTTATTGAATCGCAATCTAAAATTGGCAAAACAAATATTTTAGTCATAAGCTCCGTAATGTAAACAATTCAAAATAGACATAGAACACCATTGTCTTATTAAGCCTGCCCGCAACATAGGCGGCGAGTCATATTAGTTTCCAAAGGGGCAATCCATCGTGCCATGGAAACTATCCTCCAATATCAATATTACATCCTTTTTTAGATTTTTGAAAAGTGTATATTCGATAGAATTTATTCATTCTTCTGGAACAATTTACTTTTTAACTTGTGCCAGTTTGGTTTTATGATGGGGAAAAGGAATACAGGACGCAGCTATGATTTAATTTACGATTTAAACAACACGTTCCTTCGGATGTTCTGCACGGTTGCTCTTTTCATCGATATCTCAAAGGCATTTGATTTGGTTTCTAAACAAATTTTTATAAAAATTAGAAAAATATGGCATTCGTGGGTGAGCGTTTAATCTCTTGAGAATATTTATGTGATCGAAGGAAATATGTGGAGGTTGATGCAACAGTATCCATGATGAGAATTTTGGGAACTGGCCTCCAGCAGGGTTCGTCCCTGGGAGCCCTACTACTCATCACTTCTCAATCACGGTGTCAGGTTGATGTGAAATTGGTTCTTATCTGGAGTCTCTAAATATAAATATCTAGGACTGCACCTGAGGAGGATCTAAAATTTAATCATCATATATTGGAGATAACCTTTTCAATTAACAAAGCGGATAGTTTAGTTTATATCCTGAGAAGATTCCTGAAGCCCGACCTACTGAGAAAAATCTATTTCTCGATCGTGTTCCCTCGAATGAGTTTGCATGTGCTGATATGAGGTGGATCGAATACTGCAACAATGAGACCTTTAAAAGTTTCTCTTATTAATGCGTTACGAAACATTTGCCTCGCTACGAACTTCCAGCTCACTCGGGACATGTTTCATTGCCTTCGAAGATTAACTATAGATAATCTTTATTGATTACGATTGTTGGAATTCATTTATGTGGTTGCAAATGATAGTGATAACTTGTTGGTGGATTTATTGAGTGAGATTCAGTGGTCACATTGCCATGAAACCAGGAGGAACTTGATTTCCCGATACTAGAATAGATATCAACAAAGATTTTTTTTGTAACAAATGTCAAAGGAATGGTCTGGTGCTCCTGGTTTAATAAGGAAATCACCATCTTGGTCATGTCTTAAAAAAGATTCATGAACTATGTTTTTGTGGATGAACTATAATTTGATGGATTAACTTGTAAAGCATCCTAAAATGTATTTATGTAATGTCAATTTAATAAAGTCTAAAGCCAAAATAAGAAGACAGTTCCATGATAAAAAAGAGAGAAATGTAAAATAAATGTGAATAACTTATCATTAGGAAATGAAACTCCGAATACAGGTACAAGTCATTTATTTAAATGTCCATTCTTACAGCATTTATTAATGTCCATTTTAGTCCGGGGTATTAAAATGTAAAAAATTATAAATTCAATTAATGCACAGCAAAAAATCATACATAATTTGCTAATCCTCCATTTTCTTAAAAAAAAA
Organism: Trachelipus rathkii; assembly: GCA_015478945.1. Taxonomy (NCBI): domain Eukaryota; kingdom Metazoa; phylum Arthropoda; class Malacostraca; order Isopoda; family Trachelipodidae; genus Trachelipus; species Trachelipus rathkii. Next base: position 14,802 of record JABUQX010101074.1, on the reverse strand, counting down.
ATATAATTTTCAATAATAATACATATAATTCAAACATAATACAGAAATTAAGCAAAGAAAGAAAAAATAAAAATAAATAAATATTTAATCTTAGGGGCATGCTAGGTGTGAAAAAAATATACCGTATAAAGTAATAAAATTTAAACAGATAAATTATTTCATATAATCAAATTCATTAAAAAAGAAAAAAAAACCTTCTTAATTAATACAATAAACGCATCCATTTAACACATCTTAGGCCTTCATTAAAATATCTAGACTAAAGCTTCCGTCTCCTAAGCCTACTACTGCCACCTACTATCTACCAGATTTACTCATATAAAGTATTTACTACTGCCACCAGACTACTAATTACAAAGCTATTACTTATTCCTAAATACAGTAAATTATAATAATCATATATTTTTAAAATAATTTCAGGACGATCAATCAATGTTCATTTTTAACACTAATCTTAATAAAGATTCAAATGTTTTATTTCTGTTCAAGTTGAGGCTTACTGTGTGGGTTCGAATGTGAACGCTTAAATTACTTTTCACGATTAAAACTTTTATTACAGTAGAACAAACTTCTAACATGGTTTTTCACTGTGTGTTCGAAGTCGTTGAACTTTTAAATACTTTTATTATTAAAACTTTTATATTACAGGAAGAACACCTAAATGGTTGACCTGTGTGGGTTCGAAGTTCTTTCTAAACTATTTTATGACCAAAAACTTTCTCACAGTAAGAACAACTTAAATGTTTTTCACCTGTGATTTCGATTGGTTGTACATGAGATTATGATAAAAAATTTTCATCACCAGCAGAACACATTAAATGTTTTTCACCTGTGTGGGTTCGAAGATGAACTTTAAATCTACTTTTTTATATTTAAAACTTTTATACAGCAAGAAACAGGTTAAATGTTTTTCAACCCCCGTGGTGTTCGAATGTGAGTTTTATTTTTTTTTTTTTTTTTTTTTTTTTAATCAATTTTCTGATTAAAACTTTATCACAGAGAGAACACTTAAATGGCTTCTTCACCCGTGTGGGTTCGAGAGTGAACTTTTTTAAACTAACTTTTAACATTAAAACTTTTATCACAGCAAGAACACTTAAATGGTTTTTCACCCGTGTGGGTTTGAGTGTGCTTCTTAACAAATTTTGCCTGTGGTAAGACGCCTTCTGCTTCAACTTTAACTGAAAATAAAATACACAAATACATAATAAAATAAGTCATTTAAAAAGAAAATAACAACAAAAGTTGTGGAACTGACGAAAAGAATAGGATTTTAACCCTCGCGACTTACGCGTTGACTTTTTACGTCCACATTTTTTTTTCTGTTTTTTTTTTCTCCTTCAGGTATTCTTCAGAGACAGAAATTTTTCAAGATTGATGCAAACAAAATTTGTGTGTTTATTTGGAAAAAAAAAAATATGGCGGTTTCAAAGTTGAAATGGAACGTAAAAAGTCCATCGCATAGTCGCGCGTGGGTGACCAAAAATTGGCCTGAAATTTAAAAACGCCCCCCCCCAAAAAAAAGGGTTGTTTTGCACCAGTATTGAATAAATACTGTAGTAAAACAATATAATTTATTTAATTTTTAATTTTTTATTAATTTTTAATGAATTTTTTAACTTTGAATTTTTTATTTTTTTTTATTTCAGATTTGAGAGCATTTATTTGTATTAGTTTCTAAATTTTGTTTGCAATTAAATTTTTTTGTAACTGTTGTAAATTTTAATTCACTCAAGTTTTTAATCGTGAATTAGTTACATTTGAAATCATATTCTTTGAAAGAAAAGCACTTGTCAATCAAAAAAATGGGACCAAAGAGAGTGGTAACATTATTTACAAATTTTTAAAAAATATACATTTTTATATCTTGAGAATATTTTTTTCCTTTGTATCATGTATAGGGCTTGGAATTTATTTTCAGTTAGCTGACTCATCATCTGATGAAGAGATAATCTTATCAGCATCAGAGATAGAAGGTATTGTGCGTACTGTCAAGCGGTGCAAAATTTCTACCAGCACAACAAGAAAGTCTGCCCGAAAATCAGCAATTCAAGAGGGCTCGTTTTATGTAAGTATTATATAGAAAGTGTTCAAAAGTTTTTCTTCTTATCATTACTTGTGATCATTTGAATTTACCAAGCGCTTTTTTTTAGCCTAGAAAGAAATCCAGCAGCCCAGTTGCTTCCACTAGCCAAATTACGCCATGCAAATCATCCAGAACCCCCATTGTTTCGAAAACCAAAGCTATACCTTCGACGGACATAGCTTCTGACAGTCCCTCAGAATCAACAAAAAACATTTTTATTCCATACGATTATGTAAGTATTTGATATAATGTAGTCTAAACGTTTCTATTGCATTCACTTCCATACAAAGGTATTTATAAAACCTTTCTCTTTCACATACAAAGGTATTTATAAAACCTTTCTCTTTCAGAATAAACCAACGACAACAGATGTGGCGCAACCATCGACACCTTGTGAAGCCAATACAGTGCGCAGATCTATTAGACAGATAAGAAAACATAGGGAAGAAAGAACATTGATGATTATACTGTACGACTCCCTTATTCCGAATGAACAATGGATATAAATTGATAGTTTTCAGAGTTGGCATTGATATGACGTGCCAAAGACCGATATACAGGCTGCAGAGAAAGGAAAGGAGGAAGAGCCGAGGAGATGACTATTGAACCAGAGAAAGCTCTATGGAAGTGGTAGTATATTATAGTCGTTGTTGGTAAACGCTGAATGGAAAGAAAGGTGATGTTCGTATGTAATGATGATAGTGGTAAGGTGCAATTAAATCCTATGGTGGATGTAAAGGATAAGTCTCGAGTGCGCTAGTTCATACATGAAGGATTGTTTGTTACCTGGTGTTAATGTAGAGCTGTGAGGACTATGTCTGAATAAGAGTATTAGATCTAAAGTACAATGTGTTCAGAATGGACAATCTTATGAGAGGTTAGGTGTGAGAAAAATGATAAAATTAGAGAATGATACCAATTAAGAGTTTTGTGGTGTGAGAAAGATAAATGAAGAATTAAATGAAAGTACATTGAGATGTATTGGTCATGTGGAAAGATGGTGATTAGTCAGTTGGTTTAAACGGATGTATAGTGCTGAGTGTACTGGGAATCGACCGGCTGAGACGAGAAAAGCTGGATTGAGTGAGAAAAGGAATGCCTAGAGGGAGAAATGTGAGGTTGGACGAAGGTAAGAAGAAAGGAAGCATAAAAGCATGTTTAAATGGACTGAGTTGTGTGAGGCGTTTATGATTGTAGCCCACCTGCGGCTAAGACTGAAGAATAAGGGTGCGTTACAGGCATCGGAAAAGAAAAGCAGTAGAAGAATAATGACAAAAGTTCGAAAAGAAAACCAGCCTTTTACCACCCCCTCTGTTACATTAATATAATAAATGTCGCAATCAGAAAATCCACCCTAGAGCTTCATGCGAGAACGCGACGGACCCCCACTATGGTAATCGTCAAGTGTAGCGTTCATCCCTTGGCCAGGTGGGCCAAAAACCATTTACCCCTCAACAAAACCCCGCCACTCTCTCCTATTATGCACCTTATATTCTCGCCTCTACCAAACTAACATTCGTCACTTCATACTCGTTTACTGACTCATATCACTCTTTCTTTTGTCTCCCAGCCGGGCCGGTTCCAAACACACTCACCACTATAATTCCGCTTAACCAACCGACTATTATTTATCCTTTCCACCATGACCAAACCATCTCACTACTTTCATTGATTCTCTCGTTTACCCCTTTCTTTACACAACACACAACTCTCTAATTAGTTCATTCTCTTCATTTATCAATTCTTCTCACACTAGCACGCCCTAAGATTGGCCATCTAACACATTAATTTTAGATCTGTTACTCTATTCCAGACCGATAGTCTCACTACTATCACAATAACACAGGTAACACATACCTCATGCAACACTAGCGCATTCAAGACTTAGTAACCATTTAACTTCACCAACGATTTTAATTGCACCACCACCTTCCTGCCATTCACAACTTTCCTACTAAAATCTGCATCATCCGTTCCCTTCTCATCCAACATATACCCTAAATATTTAAACTATATATATATATATATATATATATATATATATATTTGTGCTGTGTGCGCATTATGTATATATATATATATTATATATATATATATATATATATATATTATATATTATATATATATATATATATATATAATATATATATATAGTATATATATATTATAATATTAAAATACATACTTATAGAGAGACAGATAATTAGTATATATAGATAAATATATATATATATATATATATATATATATATATATATATATTATATATATATATATATATATATATATATAGTATATATATATTTATTATTTTCAGCATATTTTTGTGGCAGTTATCACGATGTAGGGGCCTGCGCTTATTTTGTTTGTATCGTTTCATTTTACGTTGTTTTTTACTTATTTGTCTTGTATTTTTCTTTATAGGATTAGGACCAAATTTGAATATAGTTTTTGTTTGTTGGATTCGTATATTTGTTTTGACATATATTATTAATTGTGAATAATATAATCCTTAAAATTATTCGACTGGATATTGATTTCTCCATTTTGTGTGTTATTGGTTCATCAATTTCGTCTTTTGGGTCTGATGTAAGAATCTACAAGGCTTATTAGTGTTTTCTCCGGAATATATGATAAAACCTTCATTGACTTATAACTTATTCTCTTACTACTTCCTCACTGTCCTACTCTTGAAGGTCTTTATCCCTTGGGAGATGACTTTTTAGGTCCACCATTAAGTGAAGGACCTTTATCGTTTCAAAGGTATAGTGTATATGCTGTTGTTTTGATTTTTTGCCTTTATTTACTTCAATTCTATATTCAAATTAACTCAAGTAGCTGCAAGATGAGCTCAGGTGATGAGAGTACTGAGAAATGTAAGAGGGGTGAGAAATGTCCAATGTTTGATGGAAAGAAGGAGAGGTTTTTGGAGTGGAAAGGAAAAGTGGAAGATTGGTTATGGAGAAACAAGAAGGTAGATAAATATCCAGGTTTAACCATTCGGAGTGCACTATGCGGAGAACCATGGGAGTTGGTAGGAGGTTTACCAAGAGAGGATATAGCAAGTAGTGACGGAGTTGACAAAATAATGAGTGTGTTAGAGAAAAAATATAGCAGTGACAAGAAAAGAGAAAAGATGGATAGTATGAACGATTTCTTCAGAATTGAAAGAAATACGGAGGAGATACGGGATTTCGTGAGTAGATTTGATGTAGCCTTGAGAAGGTGTAATGCAGCTGGAATGGCGGAACTAGGGGAGGAACATAAAGGAGGTTCGCTGTTGGGGAGGAGTAAATTGTCAGAAAGTGAGGAAAAGATAATGTTAGGAGCTTTGGACGGAGATTTATCTTACACAAGAGTCACAAGCCTGTTAGTTGGAATTATGGGAAAGAGTTTTCAAAACCTAAACAAGGATAAGGTATGGTATAGTGGTGAGAGGAATAAAAATATAGAGAGGAAGAATGTGTGTTATAATTGTAAAAAGGAGGGACATATGCAAAGATTCTGTCCAGAATATCGCAAAAGTGAGAAAGAATGTGAAGGGTGTGGGAAGAAAGGCCATGTGATCGAAGCTTGTTGGTTAAAAGAATGTAAAGAAAAAGGACACTTGGCTAATAACTGTAAGGAAAAGAAGACTTTAAACAAAGATGTGGTTTTGTTGGGTGATAGAAGGATAGAAGAAGACAATTGGGACATAATAAGTGCGATAGTAGATACAGGTTGTAAGAACAGTGTAATAGGAGAATAATGACTAGGGGCGATTCTTTAGACGTTAAACAGGGAAGAATTGAAAAAATGAGAAGATCTGAAGAGAAAATAGAAGCTACGTATGTTTTTGGGGAGAGAGAATATAAATGTCATAGGAAATTTTTAATACCTATCATTCTAGGTCGAAATAAAGCATTACTGGAAACAGAAATAGTAGAAGGGAATATACCTTGGTTGATAGGGACAGTAGTTATGGATAAGTTAAATGTTGGGATAGATTTTGGTAAAAAATATTTAGAATGTCATCATTCTTTAATAAATGATAAAATACCTATTAGTATAGATAGTAAGGGTCATTTCAGGATAAAACTAAGGGAAAAAGGGAAAATGAAGGGTGTCTGGCTAACGCTTAGGGAAAATAATTCAATACTTAATGAGGAAAAATGGAAAAATACATGTTTACGTATACATTTACAATTCGGTCATTGCTCTTTTGACAAACTGCAACAGATGATTGATAAAGCATGGGGTCAAGACGAGGATTATCAGAGGTTGAAGAAGGAAAGATTACAAACGTTAAAGGAGATTTGTAGTAATTGCGAAACTTGTAAGAAATATAAGAAACACCCTGAAAGGCCTATAGTAGGATTACCTCTTGCAAAACATTTTAACGAAGTACTATCAATGGACATAGGTGAATTGGAAGGTGAAAAATTTCTAGTCATGGTGGATTGGGCAACACATTATTGTCAGGCAAAATGGTTAAAAGATAAGAAACCTCTAACATAATGGAAAGTGTAATGGAGAAATGGATTAGTTATTTTGGAGCTCCTTTAAAAATAATAACCGATGGAGGCAGGGAATTTCAAAATGAAGAAATAATTGAATTTACTGAAAAATGGGGTATAGAGATGTTATGTACAGCGAGTGAGAGCCCGTGGAGCAACGGTAAAAGTGAAAAGACAGTAGGGATTTTGAAGGAGGGTATGAGGAAATTAAAAGAGGATGGAGTTAAAGGAAGAGATTGGATATTAATGTGGATGGTCAGTGCGAAAAATGATAGAATAATGAGTGGTGGATACTCTCCTAATCAGAAGGTGTTTGGGATGTTTTATCGAGGTAAAAATGAGATGGAACGTGTCAGCCCTGCTGAACTATGGTCTGGAATAAGAGGTGTAGATCTAAGGTACGAGTTCAGATGAACAATCTTAGGGGCATATTAGGTGTGAGAAGAATGGATAAAATGAGGAATGAACGTATTAGGGGGTTGTGTGGTGTGAAGAAAGGCGTAAATAAGAAGAAATGCGAGTGCATTGAGATGGATTGGCCATATTGAAAGGATGGATGATAGTCAGTTGGTTAAGTTGGTCCATAGTGGTGAGTGTGATGGGAATAGACCGTCTGGGAGACCGAACAAAAAGTGGATTGAGTCAGTAAAGGAATGACTGAAGGAGAGGAATGTGAGTTTGGCAGAGGAGAGAAGAAAGGTGAATAATAGGAGTGAATAGGGAGTTTTGTGACCGGGTATGGTTGTGGGCCTGGCTCAGGGGATGAACCCTACATTGATGAGATACCACAGTGGGGGTCCATCGTAGTCTCATGAAACACTAGGGGTGGAATTTTCAGACTACGATGAGTTATCACTTAAGGGTATAAAGGGGACGGTAAGGCTGGGCTTTCTTTCATAAATATGAAAATCTTATTCTAAGACTTTTCTATTTCTTTTATTACATTATGCATCTCAACCCCAATATGGGGAAAGGAGGTGGATGATGATGCTAGATTTTATATATATGTATATATATATATATATATATATATATATATATATATATATATATATATATTATATAGTTATATATATATATATATATATATATATATATATATATATATATATATATATATATATATATATATATATATATATATATATATATATATATATATATATATATATATATATATATATATATATATATATATATATTATATATATATATATATATATATATATATATATATATATAGTCAGATCACTGGCAGAATGCTGGGGTTGTTTCTCTCCTCATACACTTGACATATAGAAATGCTATGGCATACATGTTATTGAGGTTGGTATTAGTGAAGGTATGGAATAGGCATTAAAAAAAATTTTTTTTTTTCCTAAAACTAAAAAAGATTTTTTACCCCGTTTTTAGTTGTAAATGGGTAAAAAATATTACTTAAGCTACTTCTCTGTTTAGATTCTGTCGCTTTTACTGAGGCTCATGTACTTTCCTGGCGTTTTCTACCCATACCCCTTGTTCTAGTTCTTCTATACTTTCATGAGCATTTTCTCCTACGCCCCTTTGTTCTAGCCTCATCATCATTCAGCTACTTTCCAAGTTACTTTCCAACTTTTTATGTACTTTCATGAGCATTCTATGCTCTGACATCATCACTCAGCTACTTCCAGAGCCATTTTCCATATTTCCAGCTACTTTTCAAACTACTTTCCATATTTCCAGCTTTTCAAACTACTTTCAATGCTTCTAGCTGTTTTCCTGAGGGCTCATGTACTCCTAATCATTTTTCACCCCTACCCCCTTTGTTGTAGCTATTCTATGTACTTTCATGTGTTTTTCTCCGTACCCCCTTTGTTCTAGCCACTTCATCATCATTCAGCTACTTCAAGCCACTTTCCAACTTTTATGTACTTTGCATTCTATGCTATGACGTCATCACTCAGCCATTTGATATTTTCAGTTACTTTCAAAGCTACTTCTTCCAAATTTTCAGCTACTTCTTCCAAACTACTCTCAATGCTTCTAGCTGTTTTTCTGAGTGCTCATGTACTTTCCTTAGTGCTCATGTACTTTCCTGAACGTTTTTCACCCTACCCCTTTGTTCTAGCCTTCTATGTACTTTCAGACCCTACCCCTTTTGTTCTTAGCCTCGTCATAACTCAGCTACTTTCCAAGCTATTACTTTCAGCGCCTTTCCAGGCTACTTCCCAACTTTCATGAACTTTCCTGAGCCTTCTATGCTATAACGTCATCACTCAGCTACTTTCCAGAGCTTTACAGAGCTACTTTCCATATTTTCAGTTAACATCCAGGTTAAAAACTGTTTTTTTACCCCATTTTGGAAAATTTGATGGGTAAAAAAAAATTTATAATAATAATTTAAAAAATTATTAGCTTCTGTCCAAGTTCCTTCCATCAATATGTAGTAACTACCAAAAAATTTTTTTTTTAATATATTTGAAATGGTAGCAAAAGTTGTAAAAACGGTAAAAAAGTTTTGCAGCCATTTTTTAACTGGGGTTCGACATTTGTTATCGCTGATTACTGTCAATTTAGAGCAGCCCATTTTCTTTTGGCATTTTTATAGATAATAAAGAGGGCTACCAGAATACCATATAAAATTCAAAAAAATATTATCAGGAAAGGGGGGAGGGGTTTTGTTTTTTTTTACCCCACCAACCTCAGAAACTTTTTTTACCCCATCTGACTATATATATATATATATATATATATATATATATATATATATATATATATATATATATATATATATATACATATATATATATATATATATATATATATATATATATATATATATATATATATATATATATATATATATATATATATATGTTATATATATATATATATATATATATATATATATATATATATATATATATATATATATATATATATATATATATATATATATATATATATATACCCATCCTTGCCAATAATCTACTTGAACAACAACCCCTCCCTAAACAAACTTCAAAAAATATTAGGACTCCACTTACAACACAATACACTTTCTCCCCACATCGACTCAAATTACTCCTCAACCCAACGAAATTAAACACCCTCCAACCCTCTCCCAACACAACTTCAGAGACAGAAAACAGACCTTTACCACAATCTACAAACAACTCCTCAGAACAAATATAAACTATGCCTCCGCCGCATGGTTCCCAGCACTATCACAATCCAACTTAAACAAATTACAAGTTACACAAAACACTGCTCCTTTAGAATAATCACTGGATGTACTAAAACAACCCCCATCCAGCATTTACATGACGAGACACACATTCTTCCCATCCCTACCCACTTGAAGATGGGGACACAATTTTTCCAGAAAACACTCAATCCAACCCATCCATGCCACCAAATACTCTCCAACCCTCCCCCCGACATAGACTAAAATCCCCTCCCTCCTCACCAGCCAAACTTTATAATGACATCTACAACAACATCCCCCCCACCCCCAAATAGGTCTTGGCTTACTCACATCCATACACAATTAACTAACACATATCTACAAAAACCGCCCCAATAACAATCTACTAAACACTCCATCGCCAAACATCTCCCCTACAGAAGAATCACTGTCCAGAAGAGACCAAATTAACCTCGCCCGGAGCAGATCAGGTCACCACCCAAATCTTTTGCAAAATAAATTCAGATTCAAACTTGACAACGTTATTTCCCCCATCTGCACTAGATGTCGTATATCCCAGGACACAATGGAGCACTTCCTTCTCGAGAATGCCCCTGCACCCTGACGCAACCCATACCTACCTTTCTGCTGTAATCTCTTCTCGATCTGTGGAACCGCCCAAGAGCAGTGGCTTTTCTGGAGGCGGTGTGGCCCTTCCAATAAGGTGGGCCAGGGGCAGAAATATATATACCGTAAAATGGGGGAAAACCGGTCAAAATTCAGCCTTTTTTTTTTTAATGACTCATGAAAAATCGAAATTTGAAGTTACATCTATATTTAATAGATGTATCTCACATTTGGAGTTTTCTTAATGTTGTAGAATGATGAAAATAATAAAAATGTTGAAATAAATATTTTTAAAATTTTTTTGAAAAATTCCATTTTCCAAAAATTGATTTCGGGGGAAAACCGGTAATTGGCATGGGGGAAAAACGGTAATTAAATATTACTATGTTTGTGCTTGTCCAAACTAATTTTAATTATAATTTAAATGTTAAATAGTTTTTAATAATGTTATAGAAGTAATTTGAATAAAAAAACACAAGTCTAAGTTATATTTTATTGACATTTTCCAAACGTGATTTTTTTCCAAAATTATGAAATTTTATTTTCATCGTTTTATGCTAAATAAACATTGAAAAAAAAAAGAATTATGACAATAAATTTTAATAATTTCTAATAATAATAATAATAATAATAATAATAATAATAATAATAATAATAATAATAATAATAATAATAATAATAATAATAATAATAATAATAATAATATTATTATTATTATTATTATTATTATTATTATTATTATTATTATTATTATTATTATTATTATTATTATTAAAATTGATTGTCATAATTTAAATTATAATGTAAATTTTTTTTTTGTCAACAAGTTTACGTGAGATGTGCGCACGTAGGCCTATCGTAATATAAAGTGCCTATTTTTTTTAAAAGTATAAATATTATTATTATTATTATTATTATTAGAAATTATTAATAATTTGATAATAATAGATAACTACTCTTCATTAGCATATACAATGTAAAATAAATTTCATAATTTTAAAAAATTTTGAAAATGTCAATAAAATATAACTTAGACTTGTGTTTTTTATTCAAATTACTTCTATAACATTATTATTATTATTATTATTATTATTTTTATTATTACATATTATTATTATTATTGGTTTGTTATATATATTATTATTACATATTATTAATAATAATAATAATAATACTAATAATAATAATAATAAAATAATAATAATAATAATAATAATAATAATAATAATAATAATAATAATAATAATAATAATAATAATAATAATAATAATAATAATAATAATAATATTAATAATAATAATAATAATAATAATAATAATAATACATAATAGAAGATATAGAAAACATTAAACAAATGTCTTATAGTCTATCATACATAAAAACTAAAATAAAATATTATTAAAACTAATAAAAATAACATTTCTATATGTGTATAATTACCGGTTTTCCCCAACGCCCCTACCGGTTTTACCCCGAAAGACAAAACACTTAATAACTTTAAAAATAAGCTTAAGATTTTAAATTTTTTACATGGAAAATGTTAAAAATAGACTTCCCAATATGCATATAAATTGAAATTCTGATATCTTAATTCTACAAGATTCACCAGGTCTTAGAATTTTTTTGTCAATTTAAAAAAAAATTTTTTGGCAAATGGGGAAAGTTTTTTTTACTATAGGTGTAAGTTATTTACTTAAATTTTTATATAGGGTTAAAATATATTCTATTTACTACTTAAAAAACCTTTCTCTAATTGAAAAATGTTTTTATTTACAAAAATATTATGAAGAGTATTGTATAATAATACATTTCATTTAAACCGTTTCTTCTGATTTTACGGTATATATATATATATATATATATATATATAGTTATATATATATATATATATATATATATATATATATATATATATATATATATATATATATATATATATATATATATATATATATATATATATATATATATATATATATATATATATATATATATATATATATATATATATATATATAGGTACATATATATATACATATATATATATATATATATATATTACATATTATTATTATATATATAGAGTATTTGTATGTTTGTATATGATCTAAATAAATTACGCCTCTTAAGCCAAATTACATAAAAATAATGTGTAAAATAGAACATATAATATCAACAATTAGTATTTAAAGTATTAAGATGATTTGGCAATGTGTACAAAGAATGAACAGCAAGCAAACTGATGAGACAGAGGTGGTATCACTGGTATACAGAATAAAACAAAGTGACCCAATTATATATGATTTGTTAAAAAAAAAAAAAGGTTGCCATAAGGAATAAATTTAATTGCATATAAAATATTTTTTAGAGTCTGAATTAGATTGTAAAAATAATATATATTTTCTTGAATTCTTAATTTAAATAAAAGTTTTAAGAATTTAACTATAACTGTACTAATAATAAAATTTGCAACAGAGGGTTTAAACCAACCCACACAATAATACAAAACTAACTTTTTTGTCTGTGCTTATAAAACCACTACCCACAATGATACAAAACCAACATTTTTGTTTGTGCTTATTATAAAAAACAATAAAGAAAGAAAAATATAAATAATTATTGAGAATAGATAAAATGATGCCAGAATGTATAATGAAATATACCCTTGATTTGGAAGGTATAGTATGGCTCATCTGTTCTTTTGCTTCTTCTTCCAGTAATGCTGTTTGGCTAATGTTTCAAACTATCTCTTCTAAACGTATTCTTGATCTCTTCATGATAAGCATTCAACCCATTTTGTTTCAGCAGTTGAACTCAAATGCCATAAAACACTGCACGATCATTTATATATATATATATATATATATATATATATATATATATATATATATATATATATATATATATATATAAAGATATATATATATATATATATATATATATATATATATACCGAAATAAACGGTCAAAAATTGGCCTTTTTTTTTAATGAATCATGAAAATCAAAATTTTAAGTTACATCTATACTTAATGTTTTCTCACATTTAGAGTTTCCTTAATGTTTTAGAATAATGAAAATAAAAAAATCTCAAAATGAATATTTTTAAAAATTTGAAAAATTCCATTTTCAAAAATTAACAAAAACCGTCAGTGGCGCTGGGAAAGCCAACAAATATTATTTCTTTTGTGTTTGTCCAACTAATTATAATTATAATTTAATGTTAAATAGTATTTTAATAATATTATAGAATTAATTTGGATTGAAAAACACATCTAAATTATATTTTATTAACATTTTGTAAATGTTGATTTTTACAAAATTTGAATTTTTTTCATTTTTATGCTAAATAAGCATTGAAAAAAAAGTTATGACAATATTTTTAATAATTTCACAATAATAATAATATTTCAACTTTTAACAAAATTGGCACTTTATATTACTAGTAGGCCTATGATTTCACATGAACTTTTTGATGAAATATTGTTCACAATATTTTAATTTAAATTGTGACAATCAATTTTAATTAACAATAATAGGATAATAATAATAATAATTGCACTTTTTACAAAATAGGCATTTTTTTTTTTTTTTTTTTTTTTATATCGAGTATGCGCGCATTTCACGTGAACTTTTTTTTTATCCTTTCACATAGAAGAAAGATATGTATAGAAAACATTAAACAAATGTCTTATAGTCACCATATATAAAAATTAGAACAAAATATTATTGAAAACTAAAAAAATGGACATTTTTTTACAAGTTTATACTGACCGGCTTTTCCCGACGCCCGACCAATTTTACCCCGAAATTAAAAAACTTAATAACTTTAAAAATAAGTTTAATATTTTAAATTTTTTATATTAAAAATGTTAAAAATAGACTTCCCAATATGCATCTAACTCAAAATTTTGATATCTTAATTCTACGAGATTCACGAGGTCTTAGAATTTTTTTGCAAAATTTCCAACTTTAAATTTGACTAGTAGGTGTAGTTATTTTACTAAATTTTTTATTATATGGTTAAAATATAATCTATTTGCTACTTAAAAACCTTTGCTAATTGGAAAATTTTTTTAATTTAAAAAATATTAACAAATTTGCCAAAGTGACCGTTTTCCTCCATGATCGACTTTTCCTTTTTTACGGTATATATATATATATATATATATATATATATATATATATATATATATATATATATATATATATATAGATAAAGATATATATATATATATATATATATATATATATATATTAAAGATATAGTTATATATATATATATATATATATATATATATATATATATATATATATATATATATATATATATATATATATATATATAGAAGCGGCGCACGAAAACGCGAAAGCGTTTCACGATAAAATGCGAAAACGGTTAAACTACCTGAAATAACTGAAGTATAAC
>JABUQX010101072.1:15000-16208 GCA_015478945.1 Trachelipus rathkii | reverse complement strand
TATATATATATATATATATATATATATATATATATATATATATATTTCTTATATATATATATATATATATATATATATATATATATAGGTATAAGATATAGTATATATATATATATGAGAGAGAATATATATATATATATATATATATATATATATATATATATATATATAAGAGTATATATATATATATATATATATGCGATATAGTATGGCAGCATATATATTATTTGTATCCGCAATATGGTTGGCCGAGCACCGGAATTTGCTGCACCGCACCGCAGAACAACAGGACACTGGAATTGTGTGCTTCGGTTCACCGCACCACACACAGCACCGCACTGCACCACACTGCACTGCACCGCACCCTTAACTGCACCGCACCTGCACCGCCTGGTGAGGCTATTCGATGAACCCATATCCATGTTAAAAAAACAAGATACCTAGTTCTCTCTAAGGAAAACAGCCACGCATCACTCCAAGTCTCAAAATGCAACAGGACTCAAACCGATTCAAACCAAATAAAACCCCCAAGCATTTTATGAAAATATTTACTTTTAATAATAGATTGATGAAGACGCATTGATTCTTTGACACCAGTCGACGACTGACTCCAGCAAAGATCTGAGTGACAGAAAAGAAGACAGAATATGTTTCTGACCCCATGGAAAGTGGAAAAACAAAGGATGGGCTCACCTTGAAATTTTATGAAGAGAAGAGTGAGGAAAGAGAGGAGAGAGGAGAGAGAGAGGAGGAAAGAAAGAGAGAGGAAAGAAGAAAAGAGAGAGAGAGAGATATATATATATATATATATATATATATATATATATATATATATATATATATATATATATATATATATATATATATATATATATATATATATATAAATTAATTTTTCTTTGTTATTTGCATTAAGCTATACAAAAATATTTTGGATATGGATTATATTTTATTTTTATATTTTTACATTCAAATAGGGCTGTTATGGAGTAGCATTACGTAATTATCAACGGGGGGAGGGGGTTGAACTTGTATCACAAATACCTTACAGGGGAGATGGGGTAAGTTAAAATAAAAAATAAAAAAATAAAAAAAAATTAAATAAAATAAAAAAAGGACCTAAATTTCTAAATTTGTGTTTGGTAATTTATGGACAGCCCCGCCCTTTAAGTCTTTCCCTTCGAAGATGGATTACGAGGAATGCTTGA
>JABUQX010101071.1:10000-66473 GCA_015478945.1 Trachelipus rathkii | reverse complement strand
ATATATATAAAACTTTCTTTATTTTCCAGAAACCAAATAGGTCCTCACTACTTATTAAAACCCAATAAAACACAGGGTAAAAACAAACCAATTACCCTCAATGTAAGGAAACCTTAAAGCGCCACTCCAACGGACTTTAAAAGGCGGGTCCCTTTAAACATTCAACCCAATGATTTTAAAATTGCCCCACCCAAGCCCACCTTTCCTGCCATTCCACAACCCTTTCCCCCTTACTAACACTCTGGCCATCATCCAGGTCCCTTTCCTTGCATCCAAAAAAACATATAAACCCCTAAAAATATTTAAACCTTCAGGAACTTGTTCCAGCTTGGGCTCCCACCCATAACAATAACTTCCACACCTGGAGGGACTATCCTCCCCCTTACCACACCATGGGGGGGGGGACCTTTAACCCTTTTTTTTCTAAGTTAACTTTTCAAAAACCCTTCCCTTTTTTACACACCACTGGGCAAAAATCTTTTCTTACCAAATCCCTTCGCAAAACCTCTCCCTTCAAGATTCGGGCCGCCCAAAAAGAACTTTACTTCATATAAATAGTAGGGGCCCCAACCTCTAACCTTTTCAATTTCTCCATTCTTCTTTGGTTCCCATTCTGAAAAATTACACTTGGAGTTGACAAGGGCACTTTCTAAATTCATTTTTCATAGGAAAGAATCCATAACACATGTTGAATTAAACCAAGAGGACACATAAACCACACCTGCCCTCCAATTTTTCCGCTAATTATAACTAAAATTTTCAATCAACTTTTTTGGAAAACACCCCATTATTCTTACAAACCACCGCCTCCCACCTTTACCGGGTGCATTACTACTTTTTGTTCCCCATTCAAGACAAACCTACCAACCATCACCCCCCATTGGTTATCCCCAACTAAACAACCTGCCCACATAAAAGCTTTCCATTAACCAATAATCCAATGGGCCTGTTGGCAAATCCATAAAACCTAAATTACAATTTATTCAGTCTATATCTCATTTTTTCTCAATTCATATTTGTTTTCAATGTAAAGATTTTTGATTCCAACCACCATCCTTCTACCACTCCTAAAACGGGCAACCCTTGTTTCTTCAAACCCCCAAATCAGGTCCTTTCCCCATAAGTCCACTCGGAACCCCGGCCCTCTTTTCGACCAAAATACCCAGCATTTGATATCTTTCCCCTACCAACACTCCAATAAAACTAAATTTCCCCCCTAATAATTTTCTACCAGTCCCCTTACCCTTCCATTTTACCCTTTATATAAGGTACTATCCACTGGGCTCTCCCTTCCAATTAAACCTCGGGAAAACTATTACCATCCATAAACGGGGCCTTTTTGTTTACCACAACTTCCAAAAAATCCAAATTTTCAAATTCACCATCCCTCGCCTTCCGTTCTTTTGATTTTCAATTTTTCCACCAAGTAAATTTTCATAATTATGCAAGTCAATGAAAACGTGACCATTCTTTTCAACTTTTTTCACCAGTCAACACACGATTCATGCGGTGTTGCCAACTCAAAATATCC
The DNA here is from genome assembly GCA_015478945.1 of Trachelipus rathkii. Classification (NCBI taxonomy): domain Eukaryota; kingdom Metazoa; phylum Arthropoda; class Malacostraca; order Isopoda; family Trachelipodidae; genus Trachelipus; species Trachelipus rathkii. The sequence continues at coordinate 64,942 of JABUQX010101071.1, read as the reverse complement.
CTATTTTATCTCCCTAAATTAGGATTTTATTTTTAAAAAAAAAGGTCCAAAATTGCCAATATTTGATGTGGAAAAAAGCCCAACTTAGGGACGCCTTTCAATCAGTAAAATATTTTAAGAGCACCCCCGCCCGTTTCCATTACCCCCTCCCTTTCCTTGGGGCTAATAAACCTTCATCCCCCCCAAAAAGGCCTAATTCCCTTTCTTGCACCATTCCAAAACCCACACACCCTCATTTCCCACTAATTTCACCCTCTTCCATATTACTGTTGAATATTTATGCAGATTTTCAAAATTTTCTTTCCCACCACTCTCCCAACATCCTTTTCCAATCAAAGTTACAGGGGAAACCACCCAATCCCCAAAAATTCAATATTCTAAGCAAGGGGTACCCCCTTATTTTTCTCCCAAATTTCTTAAACCTTTTCGCGGCTTTCCCCTTTCCAGAAAGGAAAAGAAACTGGCCTCCTATCCCCCCCTTGTGAAATCCCCCATTTTTTCACATCCCTTTCCTTTCCAAAAAACTATTTTCATTTTAACCCTTCTTCCTTTCCTCCTTAACCGTATGGCACTTTTTGGGTATTTTTCTTTTTTCTCTATTAATTTTTAATTTTCCAAGCAAATCTTCTTTTGGGAAACTTCTAAATTGCTTTAGTACAATCAACCCCACCGCTTCTTTTAACTTGTTTAAACCCACTTGGCATCACCCTCTCCCTCCACCAAAACTCCAGCTGATAACATTTTTCTGTGAAACTTCCTACTTTTTAGCGGGCACCATCCCAAACGATACTTCCTATATTGCCCACTTGCTAAAACCCAAAATTGGGCTTCCTTTCATTTTTGTTCCCCAAGGAATTTGTCCAGTTTAAAAAACTGTTCCACAATCCATAAACTTGAAATTTTACCTGAGGGAAGGCCCCGCCTGCTTTACATTACTTGATCCTTATTACCCTTGTTTTTCACTTTAAACTTTTGCTTCCAAACTCTTTAAAAATTACCCCAACCTTTCCCTTTTTTTCGTATTCACCTACCCTTTCCCTCCATCCCAAAGGCCCCCACCCTAAACCTTAATTTTACATAGAACAAAATAATGATCCTATTTATTTAAAATTCCTTAAAAACCCTTTTCAACAGATTAACAATCCCCAAACACATATCAAACATTTCCTCCTCTTCCACCCAACACAAAATTCCAATTTCATGACTTTTTTTCCAACTTCGATACCCAATCTTCAAACTAACACCCAAAACTTCCCTAAGGTATTTACTTATGGATTAATTTTGGGTTTAAAAAGGGGAAAGTATTACTTTACCACCTCCCTTTTAACCTCTTGTTCCCACCAGGAAATCCAATCACCTTTCCTAACCATTCTTCATTTTTCTCCCCGGGAAAAACCCCAACCCCCCAAAAAAACCACCTGTGCCTGTATACCATGTCCCTTTTTTTGGTAAACCTATCCAAAACCAATGGTCCCCCCAAAAAACTTATGAATCCTGGAGGCTTCCTACTTCACCCATCTTTAAAAAACAGTCCATTTCAAGGAATATCCCAAAAAAAAAATCCCGGTACCCTGCCTTTTTTTCAAAAAACATTTTACCCCTCAAAGGGATGGGGACCAATACGGTCCAAAAAAAACTAAACACATACCCTTTTGAACCTTTTCCCAAAAACTAATTTAGGAAACATTTTAAGGGAATTCCTAAGGGGAAAAACCTCCACACCCACACAAAAGTTCTACCCCATAGCTTCCTGTACCCCACAATTTCAACTTCATCCAAAAATTTGGGGCAACTCCTTCTTCTCCCCCCCCCTTCTCAATTCCTTCCCAAACTCCCCCAAGCAACAACACATTTTTCAACAACCCACAAACCCCAAAAACTCAATTTTTCCAAATAGTTTTCCTTTTCATTTTTGGTTTTCCACGTTTCAACCCAGGGCGAAGCAAAATCCCAAATTTGGGCTCTTTTTCTTATATTATATTATTATATATATATAATATATATATAAATATATATATATTATTAATATTATTATATATATATATATATATATATATATATTATATAATATATAATAATTATATATATATATATATTATATATATAATATATATATAATAAAATAATATATAATATATATATATATAATATATATATTATATTAATAAATAATATATATAATATAAGTTTATATTTTTTTTCTTTTTTTTGGGCTGCGGGTTGGTCTTGGTCGGGGGCGGGGTTCTAAGGGCCACCTAGGGGCCCCCGCCCCCCCTATTTCTCCGGGCCCTAGGCATTGCCTAGTTTTTCGCCTTTAGCGTGTTAAGAGGGGCCTTTCTGGTATATATAAATAAACATTTATTTACATATTATCTATATAAGTTATCTACTTAATAATTAACGAATAAATGTTAATATTATAATATATTATATATATATATATATATAATATATTATATATTATATATGTATATATAATAATTAATATTATATATTATATTATATATATATATTAATATATAATTATATATATATATATATAATATAATATGATATATATAATATATAATATATATTATATTTATATAATAATAATAGATATAAATATATATATATATTATATTTTATAGTATATATATATATATTATTTATGATATAATATATATATATATTATATATATATATAATAATATATATTATATATATATATTATTTAAATATATAATATATATTATATATAATATATTATATTATTATATCAGGTGAAAATTATCATTTTTGAAAAGTCAAGGTTTTTTTTTTTATTTAGTTGAGATTTTTTAAACCATATTTGGGCTAGGTATATGATAACTAAACAATGGAAATTTTATGTTTAAAGAAATATTGCAAGTTATGTTGTACGGAAAGTATTTAATAATTTATTAAAAAAAATCCACAATTTATATTTCCATAAAATTAAAAATTAAATAATTTACAAAAATAAAAAAAAAACAATTAACAATTGATGAATTGAGAAAAACTTAAGAAGAATTGATCCTCAAAGACATCAAAAACAAAAATCAAAAAAAATATTTTTTTTCAAAATGAAATAATCCTCGAAAAGTTACAAAACACTTAACAGGGGAAAAAACCCAATTTACAGATAATTTTTGGGGGAAATTCCAGCTTGTTAAAGCTTTATTAACAAAACTGTAAAAAAAAAGAAATAATTTTTTAAAAAATTAAAAAAAAAAAAAAAAAAAAATTAGGGGGGCCCAAAATACCCAGGACGGGGGGACAGGGGAGGGGGGACGTTTTCCCCCATTTAACCCCGTTAGGGGGAGGCGGGGAAGGGAACCCCCCCCGCCGGAACAACCCAAAATACCAAAGAAGGGCGGGGGTTCGGGAGGACCCTCCCCCGGAGGGGGGGGATAAGTCCCTACCCCTTTGTCGTCCCCCAAACGGAAAGGGGGCCGAGAACCCCCCCGGAACTCCCCTGGCCATCTTGTGGTTTTACCCTTGGGGTTCCTTGGTAAAAAAAAAAATTTTAAAAAAAACTGGACGGGGAAGGTCGTAAAAAAAAACTAAAAGCCTTGTCCCTATAATATTTTTTGGATCATGTTCCGTCACCCCCTTAAATTTGGACTGTGAATCATATTACTAGAAAATTTTAATGAAAAAAAAAAACAAAAAAAAAAAAAATTCCAAAAAAAAACTGGGGAACGGGGAGTCTTTAAAAACATAACAGTCCCTATAATATATTATATATAATATATAATATATTATATATATATATATAATATATTTATATATAATAATATTTATATAATATATATAATATATAATATATATAATTTATATAAATATATATAATTATATATATATATATTATTTAATTGTGTGTGTGGTTGGGAAATACTTCATAACACCCAACCTATAAAATGTTTATTTATTGTTGAAAGCCACATTAATACTAGTGGAATATTATATATATAATATATTTTAAAAATATAAAATATATATCATTATATACATAACATTATATATATAAAAAAAAAATATTATAATATATATATATATATATATATATTATAATTAATATTTTCTAAGATATCTAAAATATTCTTTTTATAATAACTTAATTGTTTTCAAAATAATATAATAATATATATATTATTATGGGGCGGAGTTTAAAAAAAAAAATTCGAATTTAAAAAAAAAATTCTGGGGGCCCCTTAAGCGCGAGTCCCTCCCTGCCGGGCCGCCCGCCCATGGTTATATATATATAATATATATTATATATATATTATATATATATATATATATATATATATATATATAATAAATTATATATATATTATAATATTATATTTATAATTCTACAAAGTATTTAGAGAAAGCTTTTACTTGAAGATAATATGACAAGATTGTGAAATTATGAAAATAATTAATATATATATTTTATATAGGACCTTTGTTAATGGGTTTTTAAGGGAACCTCCGTCGTTTTTAGTTTTTTATTGTTTTCTTTTTCATAATATGACTTGTTACCGTAATGAATGCTTTACAGTTTAAACAATAATTTAAAGTGTCGCATCTCGTTCGAAAGGGCATTTTAAATGTTATATAGCAATCGTGTAGGTTTTTCGGGGAAAACTCCGGTTCAGGTTTAAAATTTTTTTTTTTTTTTTAACCAAAAGGGGGAAATACCCCAAAGGTAACCCACCCAAGAAGGATTGGGCCCAGGGTAAAAGTCGGGGGGTCTCTTCGGGCCTTCCCTGAACGAACAGGCGGTAAGGGAACTATTTCCCCCCCCTCCCGGGGGAGGGGTCTCCGGGGAGAACCCCCCCCCGCTCTTTTTGGGGTATTTTGGTTGGTCACGCTGGGCGGTTTCCTCCGACGCCCCACCTTCCCCCCTAAAGGGGGTTAAAGAAATCAAACTGCAAATTCTGTTCCCAGTTAGTTCGCCCCCTTTTTTACCCTCCCCCCTAATTTTTTTTTTTTTTTTTTTTTAAAATTTTTAATAAAAAAAATTAATTTTTTACATTTTTGTAATTAAAAAAAAGAAATTGGAAGGTTGAATATCTGTAGTTCTTTTGAAATTTTGGTCTATTATAAAATAATGTTTGGACACCTGGTGATAATATTTTTTCATTTATGAAAAAAAATTTTTTTTTGTTTTTTTTTTTTGATTTTTTAACTTTTTGTAAACAAATTTGTTTGCCGAGTAGAAAATATTGTCATTTGTTTTTTTCTGTAAGGTGTGGTCCGTATTATTTTCAGCATCATCATTTTTTACAAAATTATATTTATATAAATTGTGGGATTTTTATAATAATTAAAAATATTTCGAAACTTTTGTTCTCCTTAAAGTCTCTCGCAAATATTCCTCTCCTGATAATTAAGAACTCTCCATCAAAAGGCAAATTATTGTTTTAAAAAAAAACAACCAAAAATTTCAAAAAAAACTGGAACGGGAGGGTCTTTAATTAAATAGGGCCTATAATAATATATTATTAATATATATATTATAATTATAATATATTATATTAATAAATATATAATATTAATTATAATATAATATTAATATATTATATATATATATAATTATATTATATAATAATAAATATTATATTATATATATGGGGATATTTTCATGTAGGAATTTCCACCACCAGGTATTACCATACCATATATTAATATACATCGATTGTATGAAATCGTCTTTACCCATTTCATAAAATTTTTAGTGGGAAAATTTGCGGCCTAAAAGGGTCCAATTTGTAATAAGCCATACGATGTTTTGTATCAGCTTCCAAACCACCTTTCTAACCCAAATTAATTTAAAAAAAAAAAAGTTTTTGTTCAAAAATCTATTGTAAAAACCTTCATTAAAAACTACTAAGGCTAACCTTTGCTTATGTTTAGTTAAAATCTATTTAAACTAAATTATAAAACCCTGCGCATAAAACCTTGCCTGATCTTAACAAATAATGTATATAATTTGTATTATTTATGTATTCACCTCTTGCATTGTTTATTTAAAAATAAAAATGAATAAAAACCCAACATTTGGAATTAAGTTGTTTAAGTAAGGATTAAGTAGAAATTTTAAAAAAATAAAAAAGGGCTTTCCAAACTTTACCTGGAGGCGGATAAACCGGACCCATGGGAAAGCCCCATAATAACAAGGAGGTGGGCGGCCAATTCCGATTACCTTCAAAAAAAAAAGTATTCCCGTTTTATATCGTTACCCCTGCCGTTAACTCGGGAAAAAAAAAGGTAGTCCGTTTTATCGTTAATTTTCCGTTTCTTTAAGGAAAAGTAACCGGAAAGGCCCGCTGCGCCGTTAACCTTTTCCGGTTAAACTTCCTTTAAACTTTTTTAGGGCTTTCAAATATGGGGAACATTTAATTGACGGTATCTATTAGGGGGGGGCAAATTAATTAGTTTGGGATTGGTATTATTTAAAAAATTTCAACATATCATATTATTTAAAAAAAACATAACCCCTTTCCATGTAAGACTTAACGCCAACTTCAAGGGGAACTTTGTTTCTTTTTGCCATATCCCCCAACCCAACGGATTTTTCCATTTGGGCAACCCAGGCCCAACCACTTCTTGGGGCATTTCAAACAACTTTTCCTACTGACCCACTCTGCAAGCATCCGTTCCCTTTCCATCCAACATATAATCCTAAAATTATGTTAACCCCCCAGGACCAAAAACTTGTTCCCAGTGGGGCCTTCATTTCATTAACAAACTTTTCACACACCGAAGGGGAGAACGAGTCCTCAACCCCACAACCATTAATACCCTTAACTCCTTTTTTCAATCCAAAAACATTATCCTTAATTATTAAACCCAGAACAACTTGTTCCCAGATGCTTCCATCACTAAAACAAAAGAACTTTCCAACAAACCCGAGGGACTTGTCCCCCCTTCAACCCCAACCAACCCCAAAACCCACTAGATCTTATCTTGACGCCGTTTATCTCCAAAGAACTAGTTTCCTTCTGGTTAACTACACCCCCCCTGTCAAAAATCCTCTCTAACGAATCCTTTCTTCAAAGATACTTTTCTCTTTTATCCAGGGGATTCCCTGGCGCCCAGGCACACCCAAACCATTAAAAAAAAAAGTAAAAAATTATTAAGAAATAAATGAGCTTATTATTTTTATATTTACAGCCAGAGCCAGGGGGAAACTAAAGTTATTATCTAAGTCCGATTACCACTCAATAATATATTATTTATATTGTAGGGAGATAGGGAAGGGGGGCACCGCGCTACCTTTCTTTCCTTCCATCTTATCCCCAATCCCCGCCATTTCATTATTTTTCTTGAATCAGCGCCCAGGGGGATCCTGTGTGCCGGAGCGATTCGGAAGAGAAGAGAGTAGTCCGCGTGGAGGCGGGGGAGTCTCTGTAATTCCTTTTGGAAAAGGGGAGAAGTGGGAGGGTATCAAGTGGAGGGGTAGATTTTTGAAAGAGGGTGGGGTCGGGGAATCGGGAAAGATTTTTTGGAAACGAGCAGTGTGAACCACTTTCACCCAACCCCCATAAATTCCTGAATTATCGACCAGGGAACCCGAAATGGGCCGGCCCTGGGACACAACACCCCCAGCTGACACCCCAACCCCTTACTGTATATTATACCCTTTCCCCCAAACATTAAGACCAGGAGAGACCGCGCCCCAGGAGGACCCTATCCATTATACAACAATTGTGAATAAAGGACCAAGGAAGGAAGGAGGAGCATAGGCAAACAATTTCTTCCCTGCCCGTACTTTACTTCCTCCCCTTCGCCTAAAATTCCCTAATCGATTTATATGAAAAAAAACAAAATCCACATATTTCCAACTTAATCCATTTATATTTTGTTAACCACCACGGGCTTCACACTCCATATAAATCGGTTCCTCATATATCTATTTTTGTATTTTTGATCCTGGATCCAAAGGTGGTATTACCCACAAGAGAGAGCGGCGCCCGAGGCCTTGGGAGTAAACAAGCACCACAACCCAGCCACAACATTACCACTTAGTAACCTATACTCAATCTTAATAACCGCAGAAATGACTTTTTATGATGACAATTAATATATCACTCCTTAAGCTTTCCACATTATATAAATTATTTTTATCCGGCCGGGTGTTGGGCCGGAAGGTTTCCAAAATATAAAAAAATCCAATTACTAAAGTATATTTAATCAAAAATTTATATTCTTCTTTCCTCCACACCTCCATTTTTTTAACTCAACATCATAATTTTTTACAATGGAAAAAGATATTGAATTTTCTCCACAACAACATATCCTTATTCTTGACCACCTTTCAAATAAAAGCTCTCACCGTTATTTGCTTCATTTTATTCAATCAAGTGGGTTCCCATTCAGATTCCACTAAAACTCACGAATAACCGGGAACATTTGTTCTTTTTCCCGGAAACTCTCCACAAAAATATAGTTAACTTTGTGCCTTTCTCTTTACATTATCCAAAATCTTTATAATATAATTAAAAACTTTATGTCCCAATAATTCCCTTACAACAGTTTTAACCCTTAAAGATTTCTATTTACCCTCCTATTAATATAAGATTATAAGGTATCACACTATTACTATTGGGCCCTCTTCCTCCTCCAAAATTACCCCTCTGGAATAATAATAAATACAATTATAATATTTATTTTCTGGCTCTAATAATAATTTAACAATTTATTTACTGGACCGAATTATTACCACATTACTTCCAAATCCCCAAACCTACAACGGTTTTTCACCCCATTTCTCCGGCAATTTCCGTTATTCTTTGCCCATCCATTTTTTATTTTAATCTCCAACCTTATACCAAATTTCTTGGTGATTATTATAATAATTTTCTTTGTTTTCTTCATATAATTATACCTTTTAAATAAAAATGATTATGATTTTTTTATTATTATCCCTCCCTTTATCGTTCCGCCAGAAACAACCATTTATTACTCAACATCTAAACACTAAATTCCTAACCTTTCTTTTTTCCATATCATCAACCTAGAACCCCCTTGCCAAGGGGTGTCCCAAATCCCACCAAATCACACCCCTAACCATATTCCGCTTTTATTTTGGTTCCCTCCACCACATTTCCATAAACCACCCTCCCCACACTCTTAACATAATCTCTCACATAGTTAAGCCTACCTTTCAAAACCCCTCTGTGTGATAACTGGGCACACCAAAATTAGTTTTTGATTTCAAGGTATATTTCGGATAAGGTCTTTTCCCCACCCCATTACTTCTTGGGATTGTCCCATTTTCTATCGAATTTCATCTCGAAAATAGAAAAAACCTCCACCATTTGTCCTTTTTCAATATCTATTTGGGCAATGATTTTCAAAACTTATACTATTTTTTTTTGCTTCCTTTTTGAGTAATGAGTTAATATTTTATATTTACCCATTCCTAGCAGGTTTTCATATAACCCTTATAAAATTTTTATAGTTATTTTGTTCGGAAAATTCATCTTGAGTAATCATCCTATTGAATATATAGAATATATATTTTAGTAAATAATAAATAATAATATATATATATAAAATAGTATATATATAATATATTTATATATATATATAATTATAAATAATATATATAATATATAATTATAAAGGGAGAAATTAATATTGGTGGAGCTTTTAAGGATCGAGGGGGGTCCAATGGCTATCCCAACATTTCCCAAAAGGAAAGTCCCGAAAACAAAAATTGTAAACGGGGAGGAACTAAAAAAGTACGGAGGAAAAAAAAATAACGGCGGAACTATCAGAGGGCGTTTACATGGAAAGGAAAAAGTAATAAATCCCCACAAAACGGGTGAAGGTTTCCGTTATACTCCGTTTTAACTACATATTGACATAAAATCCTTAGCTCTCTCACCCGGTTTGTTAGACGTAATCGGCTCGAGTAATAGTTATATGAGATATAGGAATGAAAAGATATTATGTGAAGAATATAAATACCATTTTCTTAGGGAAACTGTTTTGATTTCTCTCAAATTATATAAGGTTATAAGGTAAATTATAGTTATATAATAATATATATATATATATATAATATATATAATAAATAAAGATAAAGGTATATATAAATATAATTATATAAGTAGTATATATATAGGTTATAATTTTAATTATTAATATTTAGTATATTAATAGTATATATATACTATATATTGTTACTTGGTGTCTTCATTTCTTTTTTCAACTTTCTCTTTATTCCTCTCCCCTATCTATCTATCTATCTATCTATCTATCTATCTATCTATCTATCTAGTCTATCTATCTATCTAATACATTCAATAGAGAATTAAAATCTATTTATCTATCTATCTATTCTTATTTATCAACTCCCTCAATAGTCCCTTGTGGCTTCTTAACTGCTCTCTTTATTCCTTTTTCAACTGTCTCTCTCTCTCTCTCTCTCTCTCATCTTCTCTCTCTCTCTCATCTACTCTCGCGGGCTGCACTACTCTCTCTCTCTCTCTCTCTTCTCTTCCCCTATAGACTATTCCCCTCTAACTGCCAAAAGCTTTTTTCTTTCATGTCTAAAATTTTAGTTGCAATCTAATTTTTTATACTTATTCTCTTTTTTATCCTTTTGTATAATTGTAGAATATATTTCTCTCCAGAATAAAGTTTCTTTGTATAATAATTAAAAGTTTATTCCTCCATAAGATATGATCCAGTCATATATATTAAATACTTTGGACATCCTCAAGAATTTATATTATTGAAGAACATGTGTACCGATCTGTCTTTTATGTCGTTTATTTTCTTTTATGTCTTTTATTCCCTTTCTAATTTTTCTCTCTGATGTCTTCTCTGTCTTTTTCTATATATTCTGTTTTTTCTGTCTTTTCTTTCCTTTCTGTCTTCTCTGTCTTTTGTGTCTATATGTCTTTTAAGTATGTTTTGTCTTTCATGTCTTTTCTGTCGTTTTTGTTTTCTCTGCCTTTTCTATCTTTTATGTCTTTTCTATCTTTTCTGTCTTCGATATCTATAATGTTTTTTCTGCCAGTTATATCTTTTGTTTATTTACAACTTTGAATACCTGTATACAAGTTTTTACAATAAATACTCTTCACTATAAACACTATTAGACATAGCACTCTACTAGATTACAAGTATATCCACAAAGTATCTTAAATTTAAGACTTTGCAAGAAAATACTTGTTCTTTCCATCTAGTGTTTTCATCGTCTTCAGTGAAATTATGTTTAACCAAGCTGGCAACATCTACAGCTCAAAAAGATATTGTTACTCCAGAAAAATAACCCTGATATGGTTCTATGTCTGTTAATATTAAAGTTTTAATAAATCATAATAAAAACGGAATTAGCTTTAGTGAAATTGCAATAGACAAGATGAAGACTCAGGCAGGTTCATGTCTAGGGAGGGATAGAGGAGTTATGGTTTTGATGAATGATTCAGAGAATAGTCTTATGAAAAGTGTTATTGAATTCAACAATGTTTTACTCCAGAAGCCCCAGAAGGAAGGGTGGAAGCAGGAGAAAGAGAAGAGCCCAAGGTTCGACTGTAAATAATTAATGTGAACTGAATAGTTATTGAGTATGTTAGCGGAAAGTAATTAGTTTTATTAGTATAGACTGCACGACATGGGCTGAAAGAAGACGTGGAAGATTGAGGATGAATGGTGGTTATAAAGTTGTGGGAGGGAGGCAAGTGAGAGTGAGATGAGAGATGAAGTGAAGAGTGAGAGTAAGGAGTATCATAGGTGATTATGAAAATAGGGCAAATTTTAGAAGAAGAGAGAGAGAGAAAGGAAGAGAAGAGAGAAGAGAGAAAAGTGAGAGAGAGATTAATAAATGTCAATAAGAGAGCTTGCGAACGAAATATTAAGGCATTAAATTAAGATGCAAAAGAGAAAAAGTGAGAAGAGGCAATGAAGATGAGACAAAATAGTAAGAGGAAGTAGAATTAAATTTAGAGTGGAGTTGAAGTTAAAAAAAAGTGGTTTTTAGTGTTAATATTGCCCGAACAAAAAGACTTTTTGGACATTTAATGGAAGAATTAATATCAAGAAGGAACAATTCTAATTACACATTTGAGCTTGCACAATTAAGGGAGGGATCAAATACTCTCCATACATAATATTTTTGGGTAATCCCTATGTTGTTAATACATAAATATTATATTATATAGTAGGGATAAAAAAAATTATATAAGAAGAGAATAATAGTTGAAAATAAAATAATAATCTAGATATATCTAAAATCAAATTATTATTATTTAAATATAATAATTTAAGCATTAAATATATAATATATATATATATATATAAAATTATATTTAGGGCCTTATATTTATTTATTTATTATCTATCTTTATTAAAACCATTTGTAATGAGGAATAAATAAGAGGATGGGTAAATGTAGAGAAACGAAGACACTCGAGACAGGCGATAGATATGAAGTCTCCTTCCAACAACATAATTATGTAACCTCAAGTGGTAGTTTATAGAAAAAAAATTCTGGACCTCTTAAAAATGAAAATGATGAGTGGGAATAACATATAATAAAAGACACCTTGATAATTTTAGATTTGCTGATGATGTATTGTTAACATCCGATCCTGAGGAAGTACAAAGAATTGTAGTGGATCTAGATAGAGTTAACAGTACAATAGGATTAAAAATGAAATCCGGGCAAAATCAATACCAGTGTATGCGCGGGGCTTCGAGGGCCGACCGGGGATAAAAAAATTACTCCACCAGCCACCACATTCAGAATGATCCCAATAACACGTTATAGGGGAGCAGGGTGAGAGTTGTTACATTATCTCTTCAAGATAGTATAGCATATATACATAATTGATATGCAAAGTATAGAATAAAAAATAGGTATTTGGCATTTTCCGGTAGATTGAATATCAGGCAAGACTGTAAATATCCACTTTGTTCAAAGAGAAAGGTCTTTGAGCAGTGTGCGCTACCTGCAATGGCAAATAAAATCCAAAAAAGAATGAAAATAGCTTTGGAAGATCATAGATAAATTAACATATTGAAACCTCCCTGATAAAATTCACCATTAGTTGAAAGAGATTAAAAAAAAATCACTCTCATAGCTGCGGCCATCGGAGGTGCCATAAATAGCACAAATGGAGGAGCAGCCAGAGGTCATATAGCAAATACAAGAAAAGAAGGAGTGAAGCGACGGGCGGGACAGAGAGTTAGAACCTAAAAGATTGAAGCGGCCTTATCGGTTAGAAGAATATCCTACACTACCCCGCCTCCGACAAGGAAGACGGCCCCATGTGAAGGCCAAGGATCAGGGAAGGAGTATGATAGGAATTAGGGGAGCACACTATTTATAGGAGTAAAGGGCGGTCAAATAACCTCCCACACGCCAAGCCAACAATTATAATGAAACATTCTTGAAGAGAAGAGTCCACCAATGCCTTTACGGTCGTACCAATGGCAGGTTCCCGCGTGGAAGGATGGAACGCGGGAATGAGGGGTGAAGGACCCCCCGGGAAAACTTCCTGCCATCGGTTATATATAGGGCGGGTGTTTTATACTTACCCCATATTATTGAGTATATATGATAATATATATATGGTATATATATATAGAGTATATTATCTTTTAATGTATAAATAAAATGAATAATATAAATATAATATTAAAATAATAATATATAAATAATAAATCACCTATTAATATATAAATAAATATAAATAAGGTGAGGTGAAATTTCTATATTTTAATATTTATATCATATATATATATATATATAACTGCATTTTATAAAACTTTTGAGGGGAGTTGATTTATTCAATTTTCAACTAAGAATAACATTACGAAATAGACTTTTTAATTTGTATTACTAACATTTTATATTTATTTATAATGCTAAAAGACATATTACTTATATAATTAATAAGGTTATCTTTCTAATTAATAGATAATATGTATAATTAGCTCTTCTAATAATTATCTAATATATTACTTTTCTTTAATTAGCAATAATATTTTTCACTTTTACTTTAATTAGTAATTCTATTTTTCTTTTCTTAATTTATAAAATATAATAGTATATATTTATTAATAAATACCCATGATAGTAATTCCCAATATAAAATATATAAATGTATATTATATATCTTGATATTACTTCCTTACATTTGAACTGAATGAGTTCAAAGGTGAGAGTTTAATTACTCATCCATCGATCTCGGGATTGCTCGAAAACGTGGTACTCTCTCCTCGCGTCCTGAGGGTGTAACAGTAACCAGGTCGCTCTAAACCACGAAGACCTTATACTTTTACTTGGTGTATTATTCTTATTATTCGTGGTTCTTTTTTAATTAAATATGATCTCGTCTCTCCAGTTTCCTCAATATAATAAATAAAAAAATGTATATATTATTATTGGTGTTTTAAAAATAAAAAAACCTGTATATTCTTACTCCTTTATAAGTGCCTTCGAAGCTTCCTATTTAAATAAACTTTCTCGTATAATTTTTTGGGAACCAGCATTTCCAGGGGAAATTTGGTGATTATCTCTACAGCTGTTTCTCTCTACTCCTGTTAGAAGTGGAGAAGAGGTCATTGAGTTTCTTGATGTCTTCGAGTGAGAGTTGTGATTGATGAAGATGCTAAATTGCGCGTGAGGCATTTAACAAAATAAAGAGGTAGTGACCGTTGGAATATAGTATATATACAAGAATTTTTTATTTAGCGAAATATCAATTTTCAAGTACCCGCAAGGTCCTCTTCCAGACCTTTACCAATCTTCCGCTAAGAATTGTGTAATCCCTTTGAATCAACTAGATCAATAGATCAATATAATTATCATGGTAGAAGGGTGTAGGGAGTACGTGAGTATGTATGTGATGAGATAGGGAGGGTTGGTTATTGAATTTACTGTAATTACTTAGCTTCAGTGTATTGGTGTGATATGAATCTTATGACAGTGTACAGAACTTGTCTCTTTTATACATAGTGTAAATCAATTTATATCTCTTAAGTAAAAATAGGAATTATGGAATGAGATATCTGAACGCGAATCATTATTATATTTATAAATGTATTAACAGTGAAGAACATAAATTCTGATTGCAACTGTCACAATAATGATTTATGAAATATTTTTCATTGAAGATTTGTATGGTGCAATTAATATATTTCCATAAATAAGGCATTACATTATTTAATAATGATTAAAAGCAGTTACTATCACTAATGATAATATAATACAATATATAATGATATACATTAATAAATATATAAATGTAAATATAAATTATGGATATGAAATAATTAAATTATGATGAGAAACTTTTGATTAAAAGTCGCTCGTAGGATTACAGTAATGTTAAGAAAGTGTAAGGAGTGTGAGTGATAATATCTTGGTTCGAGCAGTCTTCAAAAGGTGTATATCTACAGGGTGTTATCATCTAGGTATTTAAAGATTAATAAAATAATTCTCTGAGAATCATTTACGGATCCTACCGAACTTTCACATCACGCCTGATTTTCGTCAAGTATCTATAGTATGGACCAATTTTGTTATCTGGAAAAAGATTTTTCCTAATTTTTTGTTGTATTAAAGATAGATTGGTCCATCGCTGTGAGGTCACCTAAAAATAGATTAAGTTAGTTGGATTGTTTACTGAAGTCACGGAATATAGTGTTTTATAAAGTGTGGTATTATTTCACTAGGAATGAATATGTATACATTTAAATGAACATTGGGACAAGTGCAGACATGGGATTTGATTGTTCTTTATGTATAGTAGAGATATATCAGATTTGAACACCTTATAAGAAAATTTTCTTCAATAGCATCACTGCGCACATCAATAATCTCGCACAATCTGAGAAAAGTCTCCTAGTTTCGGCTGTCATCGCCGGTATCATTGGCGAAATTGGACATCGCGCGGGAAAGAGGGTATGCTTTGTGACTGTTGCGGCAACAAAGCGCGATAAAACCAAAAATTCTTGAACACAATATGTTTCTCTAATTTTATACTTAATAAAATGCTTTTAAACTATAATTGATTTTAATTTTATGAAGTGTAAAATTACGAGGACTACCAGCCATCAAAAAATTTTTGAGATAGTGTGTTAAACTATTTACTTGGGTTGCAAATAAAGTTTCCAGTTTCCAGTTGCCACTTTATGATATATATAAAGTAATAAATATCTATATTCTAACACTTCGCACAAGTTCTACTATTTTAAATGATTGTGGGTAAAGTTTCCCCAGTTGCCAGTTGCTGTGGGTAAAGTTTCCTACAATTGCCAGTTGCCATTGTCGTTGGAGTTGGAAGTGTTAAAAACAGGAGGGAAATGGAAAAAAGAAGAAAAGAGAAGATCTAGGATAAAGAGTAGAGAAGACGGATAAAAACTTCAACGGGACTATTAAAGAAAGTTCTAGAAGGTTTTATTTATTGTCAGATTGTTAGAGTAAAGAAAATGTGACGCATTTGTTTGAGGGCCAAATGAGTTAGTTTTGGAAGCAGAGCTAACAAAATTATCAGAAATTAGCGTTAGCTTAAAAATATTTAAAATTTTTACGGATCGATGCAGAAAAAGATTTAAATTAATGTCAGATTATAAAACAAATAAAAATGATAAGGGTTGATAATTAAGGGAACTTAAGAGGGAAGGAGCAAACAAGAATATTTAAGTTGCAGTTCTTTTGGAGAAAATATTGTAGATGATATTAAAATATGACAAAAAATCAGCTTTCATGACTATTCTATAATAATTATTATTGAGGAGCAGCAAAAATATCGTATCCAATCCTTTTTGAACATAAAGAATTAAAACCTCCTATACATGTCTCGGGAGCCTATGAAAATAAAGAACGCCTGCTATAAATATTATTCTGGTCTAAAAAGTGAGGAGGGTTTCGAAACCCAGTTTGGTCAATATATGAAGGATATTAATCTTGCTATAGCCGTTCTTGATGGCTCCGGCGTACCTTCTTCCCTTGAAATCTCTTCGCCTTTATATGGCCGGAAGGTTGAAACCCGCTAAATTGTTAACTTAGGGGGGGGGAGATTTAGTTAAAAAACCACAATTTTCGTGGCGGAAAGACTCCATTCCCCGCGCACATATCACATGTGTTTACCTCTGGTGCCGGGGGAATGTTGTGTAGATTATGGATTTATAATTTGATAACGTATATATTATTCAATTATATATAATTTATTATTATATGAATTTATATTATCTATTATGTTATATATTAATTATTTAGTGGTAAATATAAATAATATCCTAAATATAGATATAATAAGCCGTTATGTTATTTTATCTTTGATATATTTATATTAGCCAACTACCGGGGTGAGGCATAAATAAATAGTTGTAAATATATAGGGGTATAATATATATAATATAGTCAAAATAATATATACAAACTATACTTAAGCGTTAACCAATATATAATATATATATTTTCCATATATATATATACATACCAACTATATATTTATCTTATATATTATATCTTATCTCAGCTCGAGAAGAGAGAAGAGAGAAGAGAAGAAGAGAGAGAGAAAAGAGATAGTGAGAGAGAGATGAGAGAGGAGGCGAAGTGAGGTGTTGTGAGGAGAAGAAAGGAATAGTCGAGATGCCCGACAAACAATGATTGAGCAGTATGTGAGAGATGGAGAGATAGTTGATACGAGACTTTTGTACATTGGGAAACTAACTATTAAATTTATCAGGGGGAAAACAATTCAAATGAGAATTTAAAATCAATATTTTTATTTAATTTGGACGTTGGTTTTTTTTATTTACTATCTTGATCTATTTATTTTGAAGCGAAAAGATTAAATTTGGATTCATTTAAAATAAGGAAAATTGATAAATATCAAAGAATAAGAAAAATGCTTTGGTGAGACCGTTAAGCGTTCAGCATGCACTCGTCTCTCAAAAGCCACAATAGGTTGAGAAGAAGAAAATAAACGAAACGCATATGGCAACCAAAAATATTATAAGAGTGTTCGTAATACATATATTTAATTAATATTTAATTTAATTCCATTTCTCAAAATAATTTTGGATTCACCAGGCTCTTTTAGTTTATACCGGAATATGGGAATCACTAAAACTAACTATCTTCGAAAGAAGAATTTTTAGAGTTAAAAAAAAAGTTATATGGAAAGAGACGGAAGTACCTATAAAGTTATATCCGCCGGATAATCTTATAATAGTATACTGCCCCCAATAGGACTTGTATATATAATAATATTATTAAAAAAGTCAAAATATAGCTTTATTGCATATTAAAAATATGATTATAGTTTACTATAAAGATTAAAGGAGTTTTTCGTTGGAGTTTATTTTTAAGGGAAATGTCAAATTTTAACGAATTTATAAAAAAAAGTTTCACTATATATCACTTCCCTGCCAGAACACGGAGTGACTTATTTACAAAAGTGTACTCGGCGTGGAGGGTTTCTTCTTAAGGTTGGAACATTCATTAATCTTTCGCTCGAATAGTTTATAGGAAAGATCTAGATCTTTTTCAAATTAGAAGATTTATGAAAGAATCGATCTTCACGAAAGATCTTGAAGATCGATATCTTCACGAAATTATGAAGATCTCTGATATCTTTCACGAAAGATTATGAAGATCGATATTCACGAAGATTTGAAGATCTGTATCTATCAAATCTTCGTGAAGATCGAACTGCATAATCTTCTTGAAGATGATCTTTGTTAAGTACGATTCAAGTACGGAGACCTCCAATGAAAAAGTTACGGAACGGAAAAATTCAAACTATTAGAATACCTCGTTTATACAAAACATCTTTTAGAGGTAGGAAAAAGTAATCGGGGATAGTTAGTTATTAAGACTTATCCACACCAGTTGCTTTGTAAATTTTATAATAATATATATGTATTATTACTTCTAGTTTTTAAATTATTCTTTTTTTATTTATTTATATAAACTTTGTTCAAATATTTTAATCAATGTCATTACCACAAAATAAACTTTCATCTCTTTCAAGCTTCTTCCTAATAACATATATTTTATTACTTTCATAATTCTTCGTAAGATGCGTAAGAGGAGAATTCAAGGCTCTTATTTACTAAGGTTTGGTGAATATTTCTTATTAATAATATTTAGTAATAATTTATATAATTAATAATTCATATTGTATTATCTTTTCTACTACCTTTCACATATTTAGGAATTTATTTAAATATAAATATATATATATAATATTATATTAATTAATATATATATATATTAATATATAATATATATTAATTTTATATATATTATAACTATATATAAGTATGAGAGAAGATTTATATTATATATATATTTTATATATTTATATATAAACTATAGTTATTATAGCTATATTTATTATATCAATTAATTAATTATTTACACATTAAAATAATTTCACCTATATTAATAAAATAGTCTATAATTGAAAGATTTTCTTCCCCGAATTTGCGTTTGTTGTCATGTGCTATTGCAATCGTAAGTAAGGTATTGCCAGGTCCCAGCCTTTGAGGTGAAATACCTCCAAAAAGGGGGGTTAGCCCCGCACCACTTACCGCCATCGCGAGCAAGGCCGAGTTGTGCGCCATAATCAAATCTTTCGCTAACAAGAAAAACTTCCACAACATACTCAGCTTCTTCTATATTTTGGGAATGAACACTAGAACAAGAGTGCGTACATATGTCTACTGTACAGAGCTGAAGAAGAAGAAATTTATATATATAATTATAATATATAAAAATATATATAATATAATTGAGTAAATTACTATATACTACAATTTGTATATGGCCTCAAAGTAGGTGATTATCTCTCCTTATAACCTATATAGTAGTTTTGATGGTGGAAATAGAGCTATATATATATTATATTACGTTATATTTATAAGATGTGGATAAATTATTATTTAAATATTTCTCGTTACTCTCTTATAAAATGGATGTATAAAATAATTTATAGTTAGCAAATATATCACAATCACCTTTATATAATGGTCCATGTATTATATTTATTTTTATTTCCATACACACAATAATCACACACTCACAGCAGGAGCCATTACCGAGAAGTGCGCGACAGCAAATCTACAAAAAAATTAAAAATATATAAGTTTATTAAGAGAAGGTGAATAAGATACTTGTGGGGTACTTTCTTTCCTGACTATGACTAATGCTTATGTCTCCAACTCTCTATCTCCATTACTTAGAAAAATTATACCTTTTTTTCCAGTCCTTCTATAATATACATCGAAAATGCATACCTGTAATTTAAACATATTATTTTTAGCAGGCCACCAAGCCGCTCTCTTTTAGGGAATCTCGCGCGTTTTCCTTCCCCTAATTCTGCCTTGCTCCTTTACGGTATTTTCTTTTTATATTCGGGCATTCTCCTTGTTTATCATGATCTTGATACAATCGAAGGAACCAATTCAAGCATTTATATTCTGTTACTGATCATACATTTCCATTTAGTTATTCCAAATTTTGATTAGTCTAGATTACCAAAAATCTCTTTATTAGGATGAACTTTCATACTTTTTCTCGGAAGCAATTTCCATTCTTCGCCTACTATATACATTCTGGACAAAAACCCACCCGAGTTTCCTCCCCATATTACTATATGGTACATAGAAGATGATCAAGCACGCATTTACAACCTACCATTGAATGATATGGGGTGTGACCCACTTATAAGTACAACCGGTGTGTCCAGTGCGCAATTGGTAGACCCTCACCGATTTATGCTTCTCTCACATGTCTCGTAAAGATTTCACTGTTAGATATGTTCCTATTAATATCGTTCATCTGGTTATATTTAAATTTTATTTTCTCAAAAGAACTCAAGGCTAAATTTTGCTAATTCATTAGAGTTTATAATATATAATATTCTTCCTATTTTATATTTGCACCATTTGTCAACCGGAAAAATATATAGGGTATGCCATTATGTTGAGGAGAGTTTTTACATTGATTTAATATTTACCATAAAGCGACTCTTTCATGTCTGTTATAGCTGGATCTCAAAAATTTTAAGACCGTCAATTCAATAGCTCTCGACGACAACCAAACAATATATATACAGTGGTGATATGTGATTTTTCTTTTAGTGAGGTTTATATTAGGTTTACTAGTCTACATATGATTATAAAATATAAATCTTGAATTAATTATAGGCAAATAAGGTGAAGTAGACGGTAGTAGAATAATAAATATTCATGGATAATAATCCCTTAAAGGTATATTGGTTTATAATAATAATATGATTTAAATAATATATATGAATATAGGGATATAATATAATATAAAGTTTATATATATTATTTTATACTGGCAATATTAATATATATTAAAATTATATAATATTTTATTTACCACTATCACCCAATGATGTTTGAAGAAACATATTTATTATATGGAATATAAATATAAAAGGTCGGATGATATATATATATTATTTACAGATATTATTTAGTTATTTAGTTAGTTATATAGGAAACTATTAATATATTATTATATATATATATATATATATAAATACTCACGTTTAATTATAGGTGCATTAATATTATATATTAGAGAAAGATATATATTTCTATAATTATAAATAAGAGAATACAGAACTGTTCTGCTTTCACAAAGAGATAATTTAAAGAAGAAAAACCTACTTTGCATCCCAAAGAAAGTAGAGTATATGTGACGATTGTGGCAATATAGTAAAAGATCAAGAAGTGATCTGTCATGTATAGTAGATATGATGAACTATCACTCGGGCAAATAAGAAGATCCATATAGAACAGGCAGAAAGAAGAAGGGGGAGCTGGTCAAAGTGTTTTCCGTGTCGTGGGAAGCACCGATTAAGAGAAGCGGTGCTAAAGAAGAGCGCAGAAGGACGATGAGAAAAAAAAATGGTTGGGAGGAACAAACAAACACGAAAGGAGAATACACCATGGTGTGATCGGGATACTGTTTAAAATGCTGTGACCACGGGAGGAGAGAATGTTCTTATAGGAATAATGGTGTTTATTATAACCGACGGACGGTTGGCAGTTGGAGAAACGTAAATATTGGATGTCTCGGTTCGTATGAGTTCTGATAGAGTTAAAAGGGTATATTTGAAAAAGGAACTACCAACTCTGGGTTACAATAAATAATCGGAAACGAGTTGGCAAGAAGATGTGGAACAGGCGTCAAAAGAAAGACATCTGCCATTTTTATATTAGCAGAATTACAGGAGAAAAGACTCAACACCAATTGGCACGAGCTCTATAAAGGTGACTGAAATGTGAGTCCAATAGGTGGGAAATCAAGGAGCGAGATTGACGAGAGGTGAGGAGATTTCTTCGAGGATTTTTGCTACAATGTG
This sequence comes from Trachelipus rathkii, assembly GCA_015478945.1. Taxonomy (NCBI): domain Eukaryota; kingdom Metazoa; phylum Arthropoda; class Malacostraca; order Isopoda; family Trachelipodidae; genus Trachelipus; species Trachelipus rathkii. The sequence continues at coordinate 42,575 of JABUQX010101071.1, read as the reverse complement.
GAGGGTGTTTTTTTAGCGGGAAAAAGAAGACGACTCTTTGAGTAAGCCTCTTGCACTATGGATGGGAGGTGTCCCTGGTGGATAGAGTTTATGGAGATGATTGTGTTGCCGATCACGGGGGAGGGGGAAGGAGAGATTGATTGGTTGGCTTGTTGAGAGGTATGACGCGGGATGAAGAACAAGCGGGGCGGCCTGCGAAAGAATAGGAGATGTAGTAGCAGAAGATGATGAAAGGGGAAATGAGGAGTTGGAAGGGAAAGAGAACAGGATGTTAATTATCTGAATGAACACCGGTGTTTTGGAGAGGGCCTATATGAGTAACACTTTAAGGTGAAGGGCCTGGGTGGAATGGGGCAAAAAAAAGTAATTGATTAGAGTTTTAGCAGGCAATCAAGCACGTTCATATCCTACCATATTAAAGTGATATAGCTTTGGAAAACGGAACTGTGAACTAGGAGGAGAATGCAAGTTTGAAAGTCACATCCTCGAAAGATCTATGAATGGATTTAGCTTGGAAAGAGGCAAGATCTGAGTGAGACCTTTGCTTGGTTGTGGTAAGTATTAAGCTATGAAAGTTGGCAACATTTGGTTTTTAGATCCGGGCTGGAGGGAGCGACGCTATACGATTCTGGATGTTCGCGTTTTTACGTAATAGATTGATAAGTTGTAAAAGAATGGTAACTTTTTTGAATAAGGAAAAAACATATATGCAGTGCTTTTGATAGATCGCTGAAAAGCTTGTAGGTAGGAAGCTGCCCAACGGCGACAAGTTATTGTGGAAGAAACTGAGAAGAAAGTGTATTAGTCTATGGCAAATACACTGAGAAAGAAAATTGAGTAAAAAGCAATAAAAAGCACTTATTAGACAGTAAGTGCAAGAAGTAAAGAACAAATGTCCGGGAGAGGAAAATTGTTTGATTCACATACGGGATGAAGCAATGGCAGCGTTGCTGTCTCCATGTTGGCGTGGACAAAATATTACATGGGAACAGATTGTGGGAAGATATCTTGTCGTGAACAGCGTAGAAGAGAATGAATTTAGGATACGCGGTAATGACTTGAAGTTGTTTGCACAAAATCTAGATAGAGTACTCAAAGTTTTTCTTGAGGTATTTGGGGGGAAGAGGAGGTGAGCGGTGAGGAGTAGCAGGTGTTATTGTTTGGAGATAAAGAGTCGGAGAGAAAGAGACAGAGGTGCTGCGCGATTTTGATTCGTATTTGGTTGTGTGTTAGTATGTTCTCGGCCATAACCCTCGGGAGAGAAGAGTTTTGAAGTGTGAGTAGAAAAGACTGAGACTCAACTGAATTACCAGTTAATATATTACTTCCTAGGGGTCTATCTTATTTGTCTGTAGGATAATACACACAATTTGGAATTAAACTCACGACGAGAAATGGGAAATTTTAGAGTGGGAGCACTCTAGTATTCATATTCGTACCCATATGGTATAAAGGGAAAAGAGCAATTTCGAGACGAGTCAAGATGGTAGTGTACACAAATATAATGAGACCAATACTGATGATCTATTTAGCTATGAAGTATGTGCTTTACAGCGAGATGCAAAGAGGACAATTGGAGGCAGTGCTCTGATCTATCGCGTTGTTGCGACACACGAGGTGATCAGCCAGGCCCCCCCATAGGATTTAGTGACTAAGAAGAGAACGGAGAAGGAGAATTACCGGAGATTAGGGCTGATTAAGGCGTGAGAAGCGTGGTGGAGCTTTGTGGAGAGAGCGACAGCTGCCGGGTGGGTGAGGGAACATGTTAATAAGAAAGGAATGACACAAAATAGGTAACTACAGAGAGGTAGTGCCCAGGAGTACTCTTAGAATGGATACCGGAAAGTGGAAGTTAAGAAGTGATCGGACAAAAGCTCACTAAATTAAGAATGTGTGAAGCCCCCAGACAAAGCCGTCTGATAGCGCTCCTGGCCGTATGTGGAGAAGAGGAAGGAAGCAAGTTCCATGTGACTTGTTGGAGGTTTCGGTGCTGACGATGGATTGGATATTGATTTCTGTGGTATTTAATGAATCCAGATAGTCGTTTTTTCGGTAGTAGGTTATCCCATTCTTGTTCTTTTTCCCAGAACTATACTGACAGTCATCCGCACTGCATTACACCGGACGATGGTGAGAAAGGGAGTGAGATAAAAAAAATAAAGGTTTTTGTGAGTATAGAAAGCCATCCATCCAAAATCCCCAAGGGTCCTATACTCCACATAATAAACGTACCTTTATTATTTCATATTTATAATATAATAATTTATTTTATATAATAATAAGCTTTTCATATTATATGGGGTAAAGGGTTATCATAGTAATAATAATAATATAAAGTGAGCAGATTAGAGATATCTATATTCTGGGTATTATTATAATTTTACATTATTAATTCAATGAGTTGCTTTGTATAGTCTAATAGATATATATATTATCCTCACGAAAACAACCATTAAAGCTAGTTCTGTCAGATCAGCCTTATAACTGAATCATTCAGGTAAGAGATAAATATATTTTAAGCCTTTTTTACAAGAGTAAGAGAACCAATATAATCTTTTATCCGGAAGTTGTCCTACTCCGTTTCGATGTGTCTAAGAAAGAGAGAGACTGATAGGGAGATCGAGAGAAGAGACTGACGGCTAATGAGGAGAGATTCAAGAAAAGAGAGCGGAAGAGCCCGTAACCGCCCACAATGTGAGGAACAGTGGGGCTGTGGCCTCCATCCCCAGAGAGGAAAAATGGGGTTCTGGGCTGTTTCAGTTTCCCGCCCTAATAAAAATGTTGTTGGGAGGAAAAGTAATTTTCCACTATCGTTTTCACTTTTCCCTTTCCCACAATGGTTTTTTTACCGCAAAATTTAGGGGGTCCCCCCGGGGGCATATGGGATATTTGGAGGGGAGCTTCATGTCTGAGACCACTTGAGTTTGTAAATGGCCTTTGGATCAGGTAAGCAACCAGGGGCATTCCAAGCCCCCCATGGAAAGGCTTTTTCAAACCTCAATAATCATTGTATGCAAATGCCAATAAAATACCCAGCATCTCGCAAGTTAACTGCCTCAAAAACACCTAGATTTCCATGGGGGGTCCACCCGGGAAGAATCAAAAAGTTGGGAACAAATTACTTTTCCATTAAAACCCAAATGTTTCTTTCCGGGGATAAATTAAAAAATGGGTTTTTTCAGGCCATTTATTTAAAATTTGTTCAAAACAAATTAAACCACGGGTTTATTTTAAGAATTATTTTTGTTTTTCAAAATTTCTCCCCTATGCTACAGCCCAGGGCATCTATTTGGGGCCACTGAGGAAATTAAGCAGTGGGTTCCCTGCAATGTGAAGTGAAAGTCTTTATATTTTATTAAGGGATTGGTCCCTTGACCAACTAAAATTTGAGCTCCTTAAGCCCCTTTACCTTTTGAGTGGGGGAGAATTTCATCTTTCACCACATTTGAATGTATTGAATAGAAGTATATCGTCATTATCGATGTAAACCCTAATTCCATGAATTTGTATTTGATTTTTTAATGATTTGATGATGTAATTTATTTAATTTGCCTTTCCAGCCCTATTTTTTTTTTAAATGTAGATTAATATAAAATACAATTTGAGTTTCTAGAATTAATGAGGAGGAGGTAATGGGTAGAGAATGAGCGAGAAAGTTGAAGAATGGTAAATCTGCCGGTATAGATGAAATTACTGGTCAAATGATTCAAGAACGCGAGCGAGGATAGCCTGATTGATTGGATTTGGAAGTTGTGCCACAAAGTGTTTATGGAGAGTATAGTTCCGAGGGACTTGCAGGAGAGCAGTAATAGTACCCTTATATAAGGGTAACTGTAGGAATTATAGGGGAATTAGTTTATAGAGTGCTGTAGGGAAGATATAGGACGGTATCTTTGTCGAAAGAGTGCGTCAAGTGACTGAAGGACTGATTGGTGAAGAACAAGGTAGGTGCATTTAGAAGAGGTAGAGGATGTGTGGATGAAATCTTTACATTGAAACCAATGATTGAGAAAATGAGGGAGAAGAATAAATTGTATTTTAGGTTTCTATAATTTGACAACAGCGATTTCGATAGGATAAATAGGGAAGCTCTATGGCAGGTGTTAGTGAGTAGTATAGGTGTTGGTGGTTGAAGCTTCTGAATGGAATCGAAAGTATGTATGATGATAGTGAGCCGTGTGTAAGAATTAATTGCAGAGCTGGAAGCTGATTGTTTAATATTAATAGCGGAGTGAGGCAGGGATGTGTTATGGTTATTCAATTTGTATATGGATAGAGATGTGGGTGGCAGGGGATGGTTTTAGAATGATGGGAGAATGGAAAGAGAGTGGAGGTGCCTACCTATTATTGTACGTGGGATGATTTGGTTTTGTGCCTTGGTGATGAATCTGAGAGAGTTTGAGAGGATGCGTAGAGCATTGGTAGAGAGATTTGGCAGGAGTGTGTAAAAGAGGTGTTTTGAAAGTAAATGTAGTTGTGAGTGAAGGTTATGGTTGTGAGTGAGGATAGCCTCAGGTATGAAGTTATGTAGATGGTGAGCAGCTAGGAACAAGTTTCTTGAGTTTAAATATTTAGGATATATGTTGGATGAAATAGGGAATGGATGATGCAGAGTGTAGTAGGAAATATATATATATTATGGCAGGAAGGTGGCTGGCTGGCGCAATTAAATCTATTGGTGGATGGAAAGGGACTAAGTCTTGAATGCGCTACCCTTTTACATGAGGGTATGTTGTTACCTGTGTTACTGATGTATAGTAGTGAGAACTATGTTCTGGAATAAGAGGTATAGATCTAAAATTAAGGTGCATGTGTTCAGAATGGATAATCTTATGGGCGTGTTAGGTGTGAGAAGAATTGGATAAAATTAGGAATGAACGTATTAAAGAGTTGTGCAGTGTGAAGAAAGAGGTAAATGAGAGAATAAATGAAATGATACGTTGAAGATGGTTTGGTCCGTGGAAAGGATAATGGACATGATAAGTCGAGTTCGGTTGAGCGGATGTATAGTAGTGAGTGTGATGGGAGGCTGAAGAAAAAGTGGATTGAATCAGTAAAGGAATGACTGGGGGAGAGAAGAAAGGTGCATAGTAGGAGTGAATGGTTGTGTTTCATGAGGGGGTATGGTTGTGGCCCACCTGGACCAAGGGATGAACCCCACATTGACGAGATGTCATATTCAAGGGCCCGTCGCAGTCCCGTGAAGCTCTAGGGTGGATTTCCTGACTGCGACAAGTTCTCACTAAAAGGTATAAAGGGGGCAGTAAGGCTGGGCTTTTTTTTCAACTTGCATCATATTTTTCTGCTACTGTTTCCAGTGCATGTTACGCACCTTACCCCCAGTCTTGGGGAGAGAAGGTGGGTGATGATGATGATTTTTCCCCCTAATTTTGTTTTATATTAACTATCATACTGATATTACATTGCTATATAGCAAAACTCCTAAAAATATGTAATTTTTGTTTTTCCCCAGAACTCTTAGTAAAAGGGTAGTCATACATTTTTTTTTTCAGAAGGTTTTATATGGTTTATTATATTGGTATTACCATCTTTTTATTAATAATAAACACTTCTGTATAGTTTAAGCATAAACAAATATGCATTGGTTCTTTCTCCCCCAGACCATTTTTTCAACACCTGCAATTATTAAAAATTTGTAAAAAAAAAAATATTCATGTGCATATTTCCGTATATTTATTTAAACATTTTGGATGGTTTATATTTTTCAAAATAATTTAAATATAGTTATATTGGGTTATGATGCTTTTTCATCCTTTCTCAAAGGTTTAAAATTTCGAAATTTTGGTTCTTTTTCCCCATTTTACTGTATATATGCATATAGTTTTTTTCTTCTTCTTCCAGTTACCATTATCCTTAATGAAAACTGCTCAGAATCATCCTATGTTGGTTGAACTTAAAAATGGTGAAACATACAATGGACATCTTGTATCTTGTGATAATTGGATGAATATCAATCTGAAGGACGTTATTTGTACATCTAGAGTAAGCTTTTAACTGTTTTACTCAGTCATTATCAATCTTTTTGTTAGCACATTTTATTAAAGATAAATTTAATTAATTTTCTTTTTTTTGTACTAAGGATGGTGATAAGTTTTGGAGAATGCCTGAATGCTACGTAAGAGGCTCTACTATTAAATATTTACGTTTACCAGACGAGGTTATTGATCTTGTTAAAGAAGAAGTTATAGCAAGAGGAAGAGGTAGAGGAGGGGACAGTAGAGGTCGTGGTGGTCCAGGTAGAGGAAGAGGCGGTGGTGGTGGTGGAGGAGGAGGACCTGGTAGAGGTAAGTAACTTCATTCTTAAAATTGTGAATGTAAGAAATTTTTTTTCTTTTGGGAAGGGGGGGGGGGAATTTCTATAAATTTCATAATCCAAATATAAATATTTAGCGAGACCAAAATTACAAAACTTACCAATATTCAACGAGGTGTGAACCTCTGAAAGCTATAATACGAGCTTGATGGAAAGTAATTTATTTCAGGATGCCTTTATTAATTTCCTTCGTCTTCCTTGTAATGTACCTGTAAACGAAAGTTTCAAATCTCTCATTGATAATTACGTAATGATGTTCACAGCTCCCCCCTTTTTCAAAGACTTTTTTTTTTTGAACCCTTGTGTAAATTCAGTACACGAATTTCTCATGTGATACATGTTGGTTTACAAAAAGCTACATAATTTATGATGAAGTCCCTATATTCCATGTTCATTTAGAAAATAATACTTTCTCTTTATATGAAAATTGCATTTATTAATATATCTTTTCTTTCTAACGAAGGTGGTTTCGGTGGTAGAGGAAGAGGTGGACCAAATCCAGGCCGGGGACAAGGACCAAACAGAGGCAATAAGAGGAAGTGAAAAGAAGAAAAAGATACCATTTATATTTTTCAACTTTGTTCGTAATGAAGTTCCCTTTTATTATTTTTTAAAAAAGGAAAACCACTTTTTTGAAGGAGGAAGAAACTTTTATTTTCTAATTATTTATTATAAAGAAATTCCATAAAATTTTTCACTTTGGTGAAATTTACATAATTAAAAATTGGGACAAAAAAATATAATTATTTTATGTCTAAGAGTTAAATTATTCAAAGTATTTTGTATTTAAATAAATTTATAATAAATGCAGTTACATTTTTTTCTTCTTTCAACAGTGACAACGCAGAAAAAATACAAGCGCGGACACACAAACATTCATATATGCTTTACTAATTTGTTTTAGTGAAATTCTTATAAAACTAATTTTTTTTTTTTAAATTTTAAATATATATATAAAATTTTAATTTAATTAATATCTAAGTATTTAAATTACCAATAACCCACTTACCAATGAAGTCCCAAAATAAGACAATTTCGCTGTAGTTTTTCTTTTTTTAAATTTCTAATGACAACATGGCTTAAACGTACCAAAAAAAAAAAAAAAAATTTCTGCATAGAAATAAATGTCATGATCGAAAAGCTCTGTTCTAAGTGATGATATATCTTACATCTCTAACATCTGAATCTATAAGTTGCAATGTTTTATTTATTTACTTTAAATATTATCATGAAAATAAATAAATAAAAAAAAAAGGAGAGAGATCGAAAATGCATTTTGAGCTAAAAATTACTACTAAAAAAAAAAAAAAAAACTAATATACTATTAAGCAAATACTGCTTTAAAGAGAACAAAAAAATATCATAGAAAAATATACTCAAAACTCTACACAGGAAGAAGGTACAGCATAAAAATAAATTAAACTAAATAAGTTTTTACATCTATTTTACCTATTACAACTAAAAATCGCATCAGGAACTACTAAACGTGGAAGCATGAATGCGTTTTCAAAATAAAACTAAAGAAAAGTAAGAGTAAACGTAGAAATAGTAAAAGATGGGAATGTCTGAAACATTACTGCCACTACAAAATATCTGTTTTTGGGAGAAGATCTACTTTATATATATATATTTTTATATATAATATATAATATAATATATATTATTATATATACTACTATATATAATATATATATATATATATATATATATATATATATATATAATATATATATATATATATATATATATATATATATATATATATATATATATATTATACGACTAGAAAATTCAGTCTATAAACTGAAGTTTGCATTCGAGTTTTTCAAAAGTGAAATGTTTATGCACTACTAACAGTTTATATTAATTAGATAAATTAATGAGTTTCATAATTAATATTTCCATCACTTTCTAATAACAAACAACAACAGTAACACAGATTTATAGGCACAAAAATATGTATTCATTTACTTATTTATTTTTTTATTCAACAAAGTTTCTCAATTCCTCTGCTTCTTCATTACCAGAATCCCCCATTTTATTTTCTTCTCTGCAAGAATTATGATTAATTTTATCATTTAATTTTTCTGGAGACGTTTTCTTCTTTTTTCCCTTCGTCAAGCTCAATTGCTTCTTTAAGGGTGATCGGTTCTTCTGGATAATGGGTTTTGGAGATGACTCCTTTTTCGGACTAGATTTACTAGGTTTTTGAGTTTCTTCAATAGTTGGGCCCGCTTTAACTATGTTATTAGAACCGTCTCTTAATTTTTCTTGTTCGGGCTCGTCACCAATCATGTCTTCCAATTGTACTGATCCACTAGGGTTATTGGCTCGGTCGGGAAGATTGGCTCGGATTACTTTTCGCGAAGGACCTGTGATTAGAAGAAAAAAAAGTACAATGAAAATAAATGAATATGGCAATAAAAACTGGCATTTCAAGTTATCTAAATAATTAGGAAAAATTCATTGTGATTAAATTTGTTTCTTAAGGTTTCTTAGTTTTTTATTTTATTTTAATTTATTATCACTATACACTGGGATTAAAATTCAAAGGTTGAACCATCTTGCTATTAAATAAAAGAGTTGGAAAAATTTAACAACTCCTAAGACTACTACTAATAAATGATCCCTATTCCGCATACTTACCAACGAAGCTGAGTAGTACTGGTAGAAGAATCAACCCATGCAGAGCTCCAATGATAACCATTCCAAAATACATACGGAAGTAAAATACCTAAAAAAAAAGTTTAAAATTATTTACTGAAGAGGTTTAAAGTTTAATTTATTTTAACTGTCAACTATGGTAATTAATTTTTATCTATCTATCTATCCGGGGGTGTAGTGTGTGTGTGGTGCAAACATGCACTGGAAATGGAATAGTTAAGTAGAATAACATGACCTAAGTCGACAAAGAAAGTCTTCTCTCCCCCCCCCCCAATATCAACCCCTTATATTCTTGAGTGCGAGACCGTCACAGCCAAAATTCACCATGGAGCTTCATCTACCACGACAGGCCCCCTACACCCTGCAGTGGCATCTCGACAGTGCCTGGGTTCACCCCTAGGCCAAGACAACAACCATGCCCATCACAAAACTACGCCATTGACTCTTATTATGCACCGTTCTACTCGTTTGAACTAGACTCGTTCCTTTCCTTCAAACACTATTACTGACTCAATCTGCTTTTTCTTTGATCTCTCAGCCGGATGCTTCCCAACACTCTCATCTCTATACAAATGCTTAACCAATCGACTATTTTCCAACCTTTCCAAGTGACCAAACCACCTTAGTACACTATTTATTTACTCAAAAACAACCCACCTTAGTACTTCACCCAACACCATCCGTTCCCTTTTCATATTTAAACTCAGATACTTTTTCCAGTTGTCAACCATCCAACACAATTTCACACTTCAGACTCTCTTCACCTATCACCATTTTCCTCTCATCTACATTAATTATCAGACCCCTCCTTTTACATACCCAGCCAAACCTCTCTACCAACATTCATAAACTTACTTCAGATTAACCATACAAAACCAAATCATCTGCGTACAATAAGCAAGGTACCCTCCACTCTCCTATTTTCCATCAGTCTAACACCCTCCCCTACCAACCCTACCCATGTATAAATTAAATAGCCATGAAGACATAACACATCCTTACCTAACTTCGCTATTAATATTAAACCATTCACTCTCAACTCCATTTATTCTTACACACGCTTCACTCTCAACATGCATACTTTTAATTCCATTAAGAAGCCTAAATACAGTTTCATCCTCTTCTCTTATTTTTTTCATTCATTTGTTTCAATCTAAAAATTTGACCTTTACCACTTGTAAATGCACCTTGTTCTTCCACTCAGTCACTCGACACGCCCTTTCAACCAAAATATCACCGTATATCTTCCCTACAACAGTCGATAAACTAATTCCCCTGTAGTTAGTTTCTACAGTTCCCCTTATCTCTCTTACCCTTATACAAGGGTACTATCACAGTTCTCCTCCAGTTCCACGAAACTATACCCTTCACAAACGATTTGTTACACAGCTTCCATATTCAGTTTGTCACAATCTCGCCTCCATTCTTGATCATTTCACCAGTAATTCCATCTATACCTGCTGATTTACCAACTTTTTCACTCTATTTATTACCTCAACCCCAAAATACCTACACCATACACTGTCAAACCCACATTCATTCACTATCACTTCTTCATCACTGCCAATGTTATGCAGATTCTGGAAATGCTCCCTCCAAACTCTCCTCACATCTATCTCATCAGTCATATCCATATTCACTATTCTGTGAAGATTCCCGTACTTCCTTCCAGAACAACTTTCTATTCCCTTGTAGATTCCCCACTCATCCTCCTTCCCCAAACTGTTCACTTACCTCCTTTTTTTTCATATGTATTCAACTTTTAGCCTTCCTCATTATATATTTTCATACATCTTTCTTTCGAAACTTCATCATTGGCGTTTAGCACATTCAACCACGCCTCATCTTTACTTTTAACCGCTTGCATTACCTCACCATTCCACCATTCACTCTTTTCATTCTTACTTCCTACCTTACCACACCCACATACTATTCTTGCACTGCGAACAAACGCTCCCTTCATTTGCGTCCAGAATTACTCAGTATCATCATCATGTTCCCATTCAGCTGATTTTGTGCAAGTGTAATCGCATACTTTTCCTTATAACCCAGTTCTCCTAACCTCTCACTCCTAATTCTCAACATTTCCTTCCCTTATATTCCTCTCCATCCAGGCCCCCACCAACTTAATCTTACATAAAACAGCATAGTGATCTGATAATCCCATCCCCAATTCCCCCTCACTGATTTAACATCCACCATATACTTCAACATCATCTTCACCATTATAAAATCAATCATACTTTTCATTTCAAAACCATCTCTCCGCTTTTCCACTCTTGTATAATTATGGGTAATCTTATGTTCGAAAAATGTATTACTTACGCATATTTCTCTCTCTGCACAAAAATCAAACACCTTACCATTCTCATTCTCTTCTGCTACCCCAAAGGCACCTACTATTCTCATTTTCTTCTGCTACCCGAAAGGCACCTGTTATCCCATCCATCTCTCGATCACCATTCCACCCATTAAAGTCACTCAACACAACCACTCTCACCCTCCTCGCTATTCCACACAGATAGATCATATACTGCCACCACACACCACCTTTAACCTTTTCAAACTTAAATTTAACTATTAATATTCTAGCACTCACACAAAATCCACCATAGCTCTATGCCACAGATCACTCATCAGAATAGCTACTCTTCCTCTCCCCCTCTCATTCCTTTCCACTCCAGCATCCACACACTTAACCCCACACCACTCATCCTTTCATCTTTGTTTCACTTACGGTAGGCACATCAAATGCATCATTTCTAATAACATCGATTAATTTTAAGAGAAAATTATACAAATATTAACAACAGTCTGTCTGGAATTTTGAGAAAAGAATATTTCTAAAGTGGATGAAACGGGAAGTTAATTGCAATCAATGACAGCCACTTAAACTAAAACATATTTACTATATATTATAAAACAACAGCTTTGAATCGTGAGTAATTAAGGTAGAAAGAAGTTATTAAAAAAGAACAAATAAAATATGGATAATTTTTTTTTAGTAAAAAATCAAATAATCCACAGATATCTATAACTTCAAAAACCTTAAAACAATTTTATTATTTTACGTTTTGTAAATTTTTATTTACTTAATAATTTCCTTTGAAAGGTATAAGAAACGTAATTGGTTATTAGAGTTTCTAAATTTTTATTAAATTTGTACAATATATAAACTATCGAGCTGTACAAAAAAAAATAACTTACCTGGAAAATCTTAGAATTGGCAAATGCCAACACGACGACGCCCATGTCACTTAAAGTAATGCCTGAAAGAACGGATGGTCCCATTTTAATAAGAGAATCTTTAGCTCTTTCTATTCTGGTATTAGCTTTGCTTACAGAAAAGGCTCGAGTTGTGTGTGAACAAAATTCTACAGATATCCCTATGGCAACAATCAAGTTCACGAGCGACAAGGCATTCAGGGATATGCTCCACAAATACATGAGACCTCCAAGGTTGGTCAGGATCAGAACCACAGTTACCATAATTATTAAAGACGACACCACGTCCAGTCCCGTCATTATAAGCGTAATAATAAAAATGGAGATAACAGATACTCCCAGCATTTGAATAGCATCTTTCCATATTGTTAGGTATTGTTCATAAAAGACATAAAATATACTGAAAAAGAAAGAAAATTAAATTACAATTTTACTGAAAAGTAAAGAAAAAAAAAATTAAAATTTTCAATTTCAAACAAGGTATTGCAAAATAATTTTAAAAATTACAATATTAATAAAATCCTCAAACACATTTTAAATTTCTAATATCAACAAAAATGTTGAATATTAATCACATCAACACGAAACAGAAAATTTAAGATATTTTACAGTATTTTATATAAAGAAAAAAAAGTTCTCAATTACACCAAATGGGTGTCAAATTTATTCTCGCATTCTTTTTAGTAAGGCCAATATAAAACCACACTTTCCCCAAAAGTTGAAACAAAAGTAATGTAAAATCCACTACCCAAATAAGAGCAAAAGTACCCACCTATAAGGAAACACTTCATAGTGAGTATCTTCCCTCATAGTACCATTTTTAAAGGTATTGAGGGTACGAGTTATGTTATCGGCAATAGACCTGGCACTACGAAGGGCTTCATAAAACTGTTTGCTACTTTTCATCACCGTATGGAATGTCATAAAAGCACTTGCCCCTGGGATAATGTCACCTTCTTCATCTTGGAGAAGCTTCACAATCTAATTACAACAATAATAATAATAATAATAATAATAATAATAATAATAATAATAATAATAATAATAATAATAATGTAAATAATATAAATAATAATAATATAAATAATAATAATATAAATAATAATAATAATAATAATAATAATAATAATAATAATACATGTTGACAGTGTAGCGTGTGTAAGAATAAATAGAGTGAAGTGGGGGTAATTCAATATTAATAGTGGAGTAGAGCAGGGATGTGTAAGGTATCCACGGCTATTTAATTTATATATGAATGGGGTTATGAAAGAAAATGGTAGAGAATGGAGGGTACCCTGCTTACTGTACGCAGAAGATTTGGTTTTGCGAGGTAAATCTGAAGTGAGTCTAAGAAGTTTGGTAGAGAGGTTTGGCTGGGTATGTATAATGAGGGGGTTGAAAATAAATGTAGATAAAAGTCAGGTAATGGTGGTAGATGACGAGAGTCCGAAGTGTGAATTTATGTTGGATGGTACACAATTGGAACAAGTATCCGAGTTTAAGTATTAGGTTATATGTAGGATAAAAAAAAGGAATGGATGACACTAGGTGTAGTTGGAAATGGCAGGAAGGTGTCTGGAGCAATTGAATCATTGGTGAATGCAAGGGGATTAAATATGGAGTGAGCTAGTTATGCATGAGGGTATGTTGTCACCGGTGCTAATATATATATATATATATATATATATATATATATAAATATATATAAGTAATAACTATATATTATATATATATATATATATATATTAGTATATACATATATATATCTATATATATATATATATATATATATAAATATATATATTTAATATATATATATATTATATATATATATATTATATATTTTATATATATATATACTATATTATATATATATATTATATAGATAATATAATAATATATAATATATATATATATATATATAATTATTATATATATATCATAGTATATATATATAATATATATATATATACTTATATATATATTAATATATATATATATATATCTACATATTATAATATATATATGATATATATACCTATACTTATATATATATATATATATATATATATATATATATTATATATATATATTTATATATATATATTATATATAATTATATATATTATATATATTATGTATATTAATATAATATATATATATATACGATATATATATATTATATATATTAATATACGATACTATATATATAGATATATATATATATATATTATATATATATATATATATATTGTCTAAGGTACAGTCTGTCCAGATGGATAACCTCAGGAGAGTGTTAGGGGTGAGAAAAATTTATAAAATTAGGAATGAACCGAATTAGGGAGCTGCGTAAATGAGAGAATAAACGAGTGTGTATTAAAATGGTTCGGTAATATTTAAAGGAGGGACGATAGTCAGGTTGGTCAAGAGGGCGTAAAGTGATGGTGTTGGTAATCGACTGGCTGGGAGACCAAAGAAAAAGTGGATCGAGTCAAAAGAGTGTCTCTGAAGAAAAGGAGTGTGAATTCAGAACAAATGAGAAGAATGGTGTGTAATAGGAGTGAATGACTCGGTTTCGTGAGAGGGGCATGGCCCAGGGGATGAACCCCAACATTGACGAAATACCACAGTTGGTGACTAAAGCTTCAGGGTGTATTTTGGCCGTCACCATCTGGCACTTAAGTCATGGTCTTCTGTTTAACTATTATATTTACGGTATATGCTTGGTGCGACAACCCCAGTCGTAGGGGACGAGGGAAGATAGATAGATAGATATAGATAATAATAGCAGAACAGTTAAGTAGAACATGACCAAAGTCGAAAAGAAAGCCTCCGCTCCCCCTATACCCTTCCCTCGACTCATACCATAAGTGCGAGCCCGTCGCAGCCCAAATCTTCTCTAATGCTTCACACCTCGATACACTTACCACTGTGGTATCTCATCAGTGTCAAGGTACAACCCCTGGTCAAGGCTCACAACCATGCACACTCACAAAATCCAGCCAAATTTACATTCCTTTCCTTCAGACATTCTTTTACCGACTCAATCCACTTTCTTAGGTCTCCCAGCCGCGGTCGCTGCCCAACACACTCACCACTATACACCTGCTTAACCAATCGACTACTATCCATCCTTTCCAAATGATCAAACCACTTTAATAAACTCATTTATTCATTTCGTCACACCACACAAGTCCCTCCTAATTCCTTCTTCTTTTATAAATTCTCCTCACGCCTAACCCCCCCCCCTAGATTACCCATCTGAATAGACTACACCTTATATCTGCACTTCTTATTCCACACCATAGTTTCACAACTATACATTAATACCGGTAACAATATACCCTCATGCAGAACCCTAGCACCCTAGCTCGCTCAAGAGTTACTCCCTTTCCATTCACCAAAGTTTTAGTTGCACCAGCCACCTGCCTACCACTCACAACTTTCCCACAACGCTTAGCATCATCCGTTCTCTTTTCATCCAGCATACAAACTAAATATTTAAACTGCTATAATAATAATAATAATAATAATAATAATAATAATAATAATAATAATAATAATATAATAATAATAATAACTTTGTAAATACCTTAAGAATTTACTGTCCCGTCTAAATAAAACTATTTTCATTTATTTCAAAACCAAAGATAAGATAAAAAAAACTATTCTTTTAATTTGTTTAAAATAAGAACATACCTGACCATAGGCAGCATGTCCGGCCTTAGGACAGGCTGTATCCGGATTATCTTTGAGAAAGAAAGGAAGCACTTTGTTCATTGCTTCTGGTTCCGGCCGATAACGATTATGAAGAATATGTTGAATATCACATTTATGACATTTTTTAAAGTCTTGAGTTTTATTAGCTAATGTCTCCCTTTTGCTTCTACTGTGGTTTTTATCTTTGTTATTGTAATCTGGCCATCCATCATCCAAATTTACAACTTCTCCAAATATTTTTGACCCGGATGAAACGTCTTCAACAGGTTTTGATGTAGTTGCTATAGTAGTAGATAATCCAGCACCATCATCATCTATAATTACACCAGCTGTGCTTTCTACATCTGGATTCTTATTAACTAGATTTCCTAAAGAGTCATAATCATAGTTGTAATCATAATCATTATCTTCAACTTTAAGTTCACCCTTCTTCGGTTCTACTTTAATTTCATTGTTCTTCTTCGGTTCTTCTTTAATTTCATTATCCTTCTTCAGTTCTTTCTTTTTAGACTCTAGCAATTCTTCCCTTTCCTTCTCCAACTTATCTAGAATTTCGAAATCACAATCAGGATCTCCATATGTATATTCCATGTAATCAGACTCGAAAACTTTGCTGCACGGTTCCTTCTTCGGTTTGTCATCTGATGTTTCAGAAGGTACATTACTTTCCTCAGGAGGAGGTTTTACAGCATTCATTTCTTTTCGAGTACAAAATTCTCCCTCCTCCGAAACATGACAACAGCTCGGAGAAAGAGACCAATCGAAGTAATCATCTATCCAAGATGTTGATGGTACTGCTATATAAGTCCTAAAACAAACAAAAGAAAAAATGGTATAATAAATAATATATAAATCTGTAAATATATATTAACATCTAAACATAAATGCATTCCCTTATTTTCAAGAACAGTATTTATAAATTTTATCATTTATTGTACTAAGTTTTTCTCCTTATATTTATGTTAAAAATTTTTGAAAATCTAAATAAAGAAGCTTAAAAAAAATTACCTTTCAGGGATTTGTGATGCCAACTTCAACTGAATCACTAAAGAATCTTTATTACACCCAAGATGAGAACAAATTTTGTTCTGCATCTCAATGTCAGAGAAATTGTAACCATGTTTCAACACAAAATACACAGGAGGACCAACGCTTCCATACTTCTCCAGATACTAGAAAAGAATTTAATAGTATAAAAAACTTTGAAACTACAGACACCGTGCTTTATTAAAATAATAATGAAATGCTTAAAGAAAAGTTTGAACAGAGCTACAAAACTATAAATTCGCTGGACAGATATCTAAGAAAACTACAACAAAAAAACTCTAAAGAGAACATACCTGAAAGTATTTTAATACATAAGAATCGTCTGGCATTGACAATTCTTCCTCTAGTCCAACATCTATATGAGCGACCATAGCAACGGATGCGCAAAGCCAAAACGTGAAGACTACAATAACAAAGGCACGCGTCAAAGGTTTCATGAGGAAGGGAGCATAAACGGATTCAAATATCTGGTAAGAAAAAGAAATTTTACATAAACATATCATCGGAAACGGCAAACAAAATTATATATTTGTTTATTTCATATATAATTACCCTGTTGAGAAATCTGCTGTCATTGTCCTTTTCTCCTTTCTTTCTTCTGATGCAGCAAGCAACATCATACCTTCCAGACTAAAAAATAAATTAACATTAAGTGATGGCTAAGTACTATGGCACAGAGGTGAAATATACCATCAAACATTTCAAATATATTGAGAAATATATATATTATCTGGTATGCTATATATTAAAATAAATTATTTAGTATGAAATGCTTCAAATTTATGTGCATTAAACTTATGTGAGAAATTAGCTTGCTGCACAATACAGTATGTGTTTATAGCTAACAAGGAAATAGGAGTATTTTTAATCTGTTAAGCAATACAAGTAATCCAATAACATTTTTTAAAAATGCTATCAATTAAAACAAATGGTTTCAAATTGATGAATGAACTAGAGATGAACAAAGTTGTTCATAACTCCGAATTATTCACTCACAACTTTAGATTATATAAAAAAAATAGATTACCAACGTATTGCTGCTATTATTTTCAAATGCGTTAATTTGACAAAAAAAGTGACAAAATTATATGAAGAGATGTCACATTCGCAAGGCTAAGCTGCGAAACGTCAGCAATATGTTTCCATAGTCTTCTCATATGATTTAGTCACTTTTTTTTGTCAAATTATCGTGTTCAAAATTTAAACAAAATACGGAGGTAGTCTAATTTTTTTTAATATAATTTTCGTGAGTAATTCAGAGTTGTGAACGGAAGAATATGCAACTTTCTCACAACATGAACGCTAAACTTACCTCCTCTCTTAAAGTATCAAGAGAAAAGAGAGCGAGAAAGAGAGTCATCTGAAGAATGAAGTTGATGAGAAGACTCATTCCTGCATAAAGAGCAAAGGCTTTCACGGCAGGCATGTCGGATAGACTCCCTAAAATTCAAAAAAAATAAAATGGATTATCAATATTTACAAACATAATTAGAAATAATACATAATTATGTAAATATAATAAATATTTAATTATTTAATTGATTTCAAATGATAGGTTATGAAATGAGGCATGAAAGTGATATAAAAATATATTCTCAGAATAAATTTTTTGCCTATTATTTAAAAAAAAGAAGAAAAAGGTAATATATCAACGAAAGAATACAACATTAATTCCTTCGCTTATTACACTTATCAAAAGTGGTGATAATTATCACCCCTTGCTTACTAAAGTAGCTTTTTGAATAACTACCATTCCTAAAAAAAATTACTTAAGTATTGGTAATTTTATTGTTAGCAGCAAAAAATAATATATATTTTTAGTGGTCTTCACCTGAGGAAACTATAAGTACGTTTATATTTTTGCTTCGTCACTCGAAAATGCCAATAAAATTTCTAAAATTTGTAAATGCATCTTCGAAACTCATTTAATTAAGAATGATTAAGCAAAGATTTTTACTAGCTTTAAAACTCCCACACAACAAATGAATTTTGTTTGGAGAGTAATTTATCAATTCTTTAGTCTTTAGGGTTTTTCCCCTTTGAAATAAGTTTTAAAAATAAAAGGGTACCCTAGCAGAATCCCGTGTGACCCCAGTAGGTGTCCCAAGCACCTTTTTATGAATTCTAAATTTATAAAAAGTACAGTTTCCCCACAAAGAGATTTCGAAACAAATAATTTGAAAACTGTTCTAAGATATGTCGAGTAGAGTGTCCTTAAATCAGTGTGTTCTGTGTATGTAAAAATTTTATCAAATTTACATACCTAAGAAGAAACAGCAAGATTGTGATACAGAAGATAGGAGCATGGATGGTCCAACAGTTCCAACAGCCTTTCCTATAAGTTGAGGCCTCGTTAGGTCTGTAGACTTATCTAATCTTGAATATGCTTCGACTAAAATAAATATATTGTCTACACCGACAGCCAAAACCAAAAATGGAATTACCTACAAGGAAATACAATATAAAATATTTAAGAAATATAGTCAATTGTTAATTATAATAAATATATGGTCAATTTTTCATCTCTTACCTAGTATCTATATGAACTAACCTCTATAATGAGCATTGTACAAGGCACACCAGCAAAGCCATAAAACCCAACAGCTGAGAAAACTGAAAGTAGAACTATTAGTACTCCTCCCATTCCTAAAGTTACTCGTGTAGAGGCCTAGGAAACAAAAATAATAAAAAATTAAAACAAAAAATAAAAATACTAATTAATATTGAAGTTTCATCTTAAAAGTTTAATTTTTTTTAATATTGAAGTTTTATCTTAAAATTTAAATTTTTAAGTTTAACTTACTAATAACTTGCTAGGATGATCAGTATTGCCAAGTGCAAGTGATATGTACAGGAACATGATAATATATGATACAATAACAGTGGGAACATCAGATTTACTCATCCTCTCAAGCTCATCTTCAATAGAACGTTCAGTTCGGAAGGCTATGTCCATCCATGGATGTGAATAATTTGCAAGGTACTCATTCAATCTAAAATTTAATAAATAATAATAATAATAATAATAATAATAATAATAATAATAATAATAATAATAATAATAATAATAATAATAATAATAATAATAATAATAATAATAATAATAATTTACTTGAAAATATATATATGCTTACGCTTTTTCCCACTCTAACGCTGGTTTTAGTAGAGATTTGTTAAAATAATTGTTTATTGGAAAAGTGATGACTAAAGTATTCGACAGAAGAAAATCTGCATCCTTTGAGAGAGTTTCGTCTTGACCCAAGAAACCCCCTAAGATAACATGTGGCAAAATAGGTCCTCCATAAGTGGCAATGCACTCCCGTAGGTACGGGTTCCTACAATTTGAAGTAAAAGAATTAAAATTTTTGAAAAAACATTGAAAAAAAACATGATTTTACAACAATATATTTCTTGCTTTAATAAATTAATTTGCTTAAAAATCAGGCAAACTAGAGAGAAGAAAAAGTCATTGAAGTTTTTCTTCATTATCAACTGATTAAACACTCCTAAACTTAATTACATTTTGCAAACAAAACCCCATTCAAATCCCATTACCGTTATGACGTCACTTCACTAATGACTATTCCCTTCATTTACTCTTTTTCAATGTCTAAATTTCAAGTTGGCAAAATATTTTATTTTAAGGTCTTCAATAATAAATTAGAGGTTACTTTCATCACAAATTTTTGCTCCTCGATACTACTACTACTACTCAAAAAAAATTCAAGTCATCTGCATCCTGCTTTTTACATTTGATTTTTATCTTTTAAGTTTCAATAGCCTATTAACTCTCCATTCCCATTACCATCTTTTCTATGTTCCTGTAATAAAATCTAGATTTATTATTCCTTTTTTAGTTTCTTCATCAAATGTAATAATGACGTAAACGAGTCATCTAAAGTCTCCCTCATATTCTTTAATAAATATTCTAACCTACAAACATTCATTTCCTTTTTTTTTTTATTATAAACCCTTTTATCTTTTCATTTGTTATTCCAACCATGTCAGCATTAACTAATAGCTACAAATATACTACAATCATATTGTCTGCATTGCTACTCTTCTTTGTTCAAATAATAATAAAAATAATAATAATAATAATAATAATAATAATAATAATAATAATAATAATAATAATAATAATAATAATAATAAATTGATTAAATCTTATATGCTTTTGCAGTATAAACGAAGACAGACAGAAATAATGGACTATGAATTAAAGGTAAAAGCCCTTCAAGCAGATTGCAAATGACTTATAGTTAGTCGTTTAGGTATAATAATTTCATAATGTATTTAATATATTATGTTAAGATATGGGTATGAGTGAATGGATTTTAGTTTAACGTGTATCTCTTTTCTATGCAATAATTTGTACTGTGACTTTTAATATAGATTGTTTAATGTGCTTCTAATTCATCCTTCTTTATCCTCTGGTATTGTTTAAAAAGACTGTTTACTTAATAAGAAAATCAGGAGTGAAAATCCTCCTCAAAAGGTAATGCTGACACACTCTGAAAACTTTTTGTTGTGCGAACAACTTTAATATCGAGTCACATATACTGTAGGTAATTATAACTCACTCTCATATTATTTATTCTAAGTTTCACATATCCACAGGCTAATCCAATAAATAATAATAATACATAATAAATAATAGATAATAATACATAATAATAATAATATAATAATATAAATAATAATAAATAATAATAAAATAATCATCATCATCTTCCTTTTTTCCTCCAAGCTGGGGGTAAGGTGCTAACATGCATCGGAAAAGAGAAGTAGTAGAAAAATATATCACATAAGTCGAAAAGAAAGCCAGCTTACCGCCCCTCTATACCTTATTAAGTGAGAACTTGTCGCAGTCAGAAATCACCCTAGTTCAGGGACCGCGTGGACCCTCACTAGGCATATCTTCAATGTAGGTCATCCCCTGGCCAGTGGCCACAACCATACCCCCTCACAAAACCCGCCTTCACTCCTAATTATGAACCTTTATTCCGCCTCTCTAAACTCCATTCACTTCTTCAGAATCGTTTACTGAAAACTACTTTTTCATTTGTCTGGTAGGGAAGATTTCCCAATACACTCACACTATACATCCGCTACCAACCGACTGTCATTCAACCTTTCCACATGACCAAACAAATCTCAAACGTACTTTCATTCTCTCATTTACCCCTTTTTACACACCACACAACTCTCTAAAACGATCATTCCTCATTTTTATCAATTCTTTTCACACCTAACACGCCTAATACGCCCACATTACACGTTAGATCTATACCTCTTATTCCAGACCATGTCCTCACTACTATACTAATTCACACAGTAACAACACCCTACATGTAATACGCTAGCGCCTCAAGACTTAGTCCCCTTAAATCCACCAACGATTTAATTGCAATAGCCACCTTCCTGTCATCACAACTTTCCTACTACCAACTCTGCATCATCCGTTACCCTTTCATCCAACATATATACCTAAATATTTAAACTCAGACACTGTTTCCAGCGCTCATCATCTATACATAACTTCACACCGGACTGTCCTCCTCACAACCATAACTTTACTCTTACCTATGTTTACTTTCAAACCACTCTTTACACACCCTGCCAATCTCTCTACCAATCCTCTCAAACTCTCTTCAGATTCACCACACAAAACCGAATCATTCGCATATAATAGTTGGGCACCCTCCACTCACCTCCATTTCTCTAATCATTCAACACCATTCCTGCACCTGCCAATCTCTATTTCTTCATAACCCCATCCTATATACAAATTGAATAACAAGATACTATAAACATCCTGCCTCACTCCGCTCTTAATCCTAAACTAATCACATTGACACCATTTACTCTTACATACACGCTTCACTATCGACATACATACTTTGATTCCATTCGGAAGCCTACACCAACACCATATATTACTAACACCTGCCATAGAGCTTCCCTATTAATCCTATCATATGCCTGTTGCAAATCCATAAAACCTAAATAATAATAATAATAATAATAATAATAATAATAATAAATCTGTAATCACTATTAGAACTTACCCTAGACATGTTTTGATATGTGAAAATTTCCGTGAAGAATTAAATACAGTTTCACTATTTTGCCAAATGTTAATGAGTGACTGAATATTGCAATTTGTGTTGTCTGGAGCTAAAGGTTTGGTGCATATATCATCGAGAAAGACCTTTTCCCCCATGACGTCTGCCGAGAGCTGTTGGGAGTAAATTAGAGATTAAGTTTAATGGAAACTGATGAATTTTTGGATGAAAAAAAATATAAAAAAAATATCAAAAAATTGCTAAATACAAATCAATAGCAGTGTTTAGTATATATAATTTTCTTTAACAGATGGAGATTTATTAACTTTTACATTTTATTAAAAAAAAAAATATATATATATATAGGAAATCTTAAAATAGGGGTAGAATATCCACCATGGGCATTTATTGACCCAAGAAATACTGTATAAAAATTGGTGCTGTAGGAAAATTTGTGTAAAAAAGATAAAAAAAATGAGCAAACATCCTAAGATGATAAAATAAAATAAAGAAAAATTGTGCAAAATTTCTATGGTTAAAGAATATAGAGATCATGTGTCTAAAATTGGTTTTCCCAGTTCAATAATGTTAGAAATAGCATAGTGTTAAGGGATAACAAGAAGTGAAGAACAAGGGAAATGAAATAACTGATAAATTATAAAGACATAATAAAATATAAGGAAGATAAAAGAAAATTATTGGATAATAGAAAAATATGAATCCATCCATAACCAAAGCAAGAACTAAAAATTAACTAACTTCATTAAAAGTCAAAACACAATTATTTTGCATTTCTACAACTACTGTAACCACCTTGTTAATTGTTATCACTAAGTTTACCTCAAATTGAATATAATTCTGTAGTCTCATTACTTCAAGCAGAAAACTCTCGTTGAACACAGGACCAAATGAAACATCGTCGGAAACAAACTAAAAAGGCAAGAGAAAGTGTTAAAATAATAATAATAATAATAATAATAATAATAATAATAATAATAATAATAATAATAGTTCTAAGTTTTAAGTATTTGAGCATAGTTACCTTTCAATCCAACTTGGTCTGATGAAAATCTTGGCAGTTCGATAAAAGGTTCGAAGCTTTTGTCGTAGTCATTGTTTTTCTCCAGTCTTCCCTGCAATGTGAGCAGCCAAAGTCAACAGGGTCCAGTTGTCATTTCAAGGAAATAAATACCTGAGCATAATGCTGATGCCACAAGAGCTCCAACAAGCATCACTTTTAGAGGATGTCCTGCACAAACTACACAACAAATGATATATATATATATTATATATATATATATATATATATAATATAATATATATATTATATAATATTAAATAAATATAATATAAAATATATATATATATATAATAAATATATATATCTATATATATTATATTATATAATTATCTATATATATATATATATATATATATATATAATATATATTATATATATATATACATATATATTTCCTCCTATCCCAGATTGGGGTGAGGTGCGTCCATGAACCGGAACCAGAATAGTAGAAAAAGAACATGACGCAAGTCGAAAAAGAAAGCCTCCCTTATACCCACGTGAGAATCGTCCGCAATCTAGAAACTTCACGAGAATCCGACGGACCTCACATGTGGTATCTCAATCAATGTAGGGTTCATCCTGGCTCAGGTGGGAAACAACCATACCCCTCACAAAACCCCTCCATTCACTCCTGTAATGCACTTCTTCTCGCCTCAGCCACTCACATTTCTCTCCTTAGGCATTCTTTTACTGACTCACCCACTTTTCCTTCGTCCTCCAACAGGTCGATCCCACAATACTCAATCACTATATATTCCAGCATAACGCAACTACTATAATCCATACTTCATATGACCAACATATCCATGTAACTCTGTTTATTCTCTCATTTACGCCTTCTTCAACCAACAACTCCCTAATGCGTTCATTCCTCATTTTATAATTCTTTTCCCATCTAACACGCCCCTAATATTGTCCATCTGTACCTAAGATCATAAGACTTATTCCAGCCCATAGTTTCACTACTATTACATTAACACAGTAACAACATACCCTCAAGAAAACTTTAGCACACTCAAGACTTAGTCCTTCATATACACCAAGGATTAACTGCACCAGCACCTTCCACTCTTTCTGCATACATCCGTTCCCCTTTCATCAACATATATCCTAAATATTTAAACCAAGATATTTGTCATTGCTCACCATCTAAACGACTTCATATAGAGGACGGTCTTCATTCACAAACATAAATTTACTCTTATCTATCATTTACTTACCACCCCTCCATATCAACACCCCTGTCAAAACCCATATACCAATCCTTTCAAACTCTTTAGATTCACTACACAAAACCAAATCGTCAGCATACAATAGGCAGGGCACCCTCCACTCACTTCCCATTTTCCATCATTCTACACACACCCCTCTCACCCCCACCTCTAATTCTTCATAACCCATCCATATACAAATTAAATAACCAAGAAGACATAACACATCCCTGCACTACTCCACTATTAATATTTAAACCAATCGCTTTCGAATTCATTTATTCTTACACACGCTCACTATCCTCATACATACTTTGATTCCATTCAGAAGCCCTACCACCAACACCATATATCACACATCTGCCACAGAGCCCCAATAATCCTGTCACACGCCTGTTGCAAATCTATAAAACTTAAATACAATTTATTCTTCTCCTCCTCATTTTCTCAATCATTTGTTTCAATGTAAAATATTGATCCACACATTCCTACCACTTCTTAATGCACTTTGTTCTTCAACAATCAGCCCTTCAGTCACTCGACGTCTCTTCAACGAAAATACCAGCATATATCTCCCTACAACACTCCAATAAACTAATTCTCCTCATAGTTTCCTACAGTTTCCTTTAATCGCCCCCCTTACCCTTATAATAATTATGCTATATATATATATATATATTAGTATAATAATATATAATATATATATAAGTATATATATATATATATATTATAATATATATATATATATTATATATAATAATATATATTCAGGCGTATCAAGAAAAGCAATCGGTATCTGTATCGTATCGGTAGTATCGTCCATTTTTGATGTTCGGTATCGGTATCGGTTTAAATGGCCGATACTTAGCCGATTTTATTAACATTTCTAAAAAATTAATGAGAAACTTTTAGATTCAATAATAAATCTAGTTCGATATAGATAGCTAGTACCAATTTATTTTTTTTTTTCCTCGATTCCTTTTTAACTTAGATTTTTAGCGTTTTCCAACTTGTCTTTAGCGTAAAATTTACCTATTTCGACAGCCATTATTATAAATTATACAGATATTTACCTACTTTTTTAGTTGAGCAATAGTATTTTTTTTTTGGTACGCAATTTCGTGACGAGCGTGTGAGTGCGTGAGTGTTTTTAAACTTTCTGAATTATTTATTTTAGATATTTTGCTGTAAATAGGGTTTTATCTTTTAAAATTTAGGTGTTAGCGTACGAATAAATTTTCCTCATTTCTCCCTTGGTTTTGTCTATTTGTTTGTCTTTTTTTTTTTTTTTTTTTTTTTTTTTTTTTTTGTAATGCGTGTGTGGGGTGTATTAAACAGATTGCACAGCGGGCTTTCTTTGACTTACACATCATGGCTTGCACTCTAACCTGCATCCATGAATACTACCTCTCTAACTCTAAGCCTAATTTATGCTTTTGTCTGAGACCCAGAATGCTAAGAATTCATACTTCAACTCGTTAATATATCCAAATATAACTTATTTATAATTTCCGTTTGAAGGGTGGAGAATGTGCCTATAAATATAAACGTTCCTATAACACGTCTCGAGAATCTCGAATCTCCTAACTTTGATGTTCTGTGCCTTAAAATCTTTCTTCCTTTCTACTACAAATATTCTTATGCTTCGCTACTGTTCTCCTAACAGAACGAATTTTCATGTTTGATTACCTTACTACTTCTCACGAATCTGTTATATCTTCTTCATTGCCAAATACTGAGGTCCCTCTTTAGGGATTTCAAATTGTTAACAAAACTGAATATGTTTGGTTCCTCTCGTACTGATTAGGTGGGAGGAAGCCGAATCATTCAGTATTTTTCACGATCTAGCAACTGTGTATATCACAGATCGACCTTTCCAATTCTTGAACACACTTGACTATTTTCACCACTAGTCCTTCTCCTAATAAATACACCACAAATTCGCTCCTATTTTAAATGTCTCTTAATATTTTATATATCTCTTAATATTTAATACTTTCTCTCCAACATCTCCATCCTGTCTTATGCGTTTTTCTCTGGCACTTTGATCAGCCGAATTGGGGGCATTGCTTACTTCTATGCTTAACTATAATAAATTGAAGTACTGCTTGACTCTAAGACGCTTTTCACGATCTTCGATAAGTGGAACTGTAATTGTTACTTGGGATACAGTTCATTCTTCTTGGAACTAAATCTTTCTCCTCGACAAATCCATGTTCGACGTCTTTGTTCCCTGGCCATTCATGCTAGAGATCAATGCTTATCGGGTGTGGAAAACTTCTCGTTCTCCTATCACTCTTGCCAATTTTCATCCAGCTAGAAATCGTTGCAGGGATACTCTTCGACTAGCAAAGCGGACTTTCATTAAACGAAATGCACTGACCTCCTGTTCTCCTACTGACAAACTCCTAACAACTCCTCTAACAATTCTGTAAATCATCCTTTGCTCCTCTTTTATCGCTCTGATGATCTGTTGTTAATACTCCCCACTGAGAAGGCAATCATCTCTTCGCCTCCTATTTTCCTCTAATTCAATCCTGAACGTTCTGTCTCCTTCCTCCTTCCTCCACCTTCTCCTCACAGTGTCCTATGACTTTACCTGTCATTTCATTTGATCGGGTGAAATGAGCTCCTGAAATCTATGAACTAGGAAGGGTGGCCCGAATGGCATTCCTTCTCGAGCTTTTGAGGAAGTCTGCTTCCGTGCTGACCCACCGCCTTCGTTCAATCTATATTCTCTATGCCTCATACTAGCACTTTCCCTCAGTGTTGAGCGCGCATATGTCCAACCTTTCCGAAAAAATATGCTGCTCTGATCCTTCTAACTATCGCCTTATAGCTCTCACCTTGTATTCTTTTCTAATATCTTGAAACCCTTTTCACTCTCACTCTTAGATCATCTGGAATCTCTTTCCCTTCTTTCCTGATTACCATTACGGCTTTTGGTGCTCGAGATCTACTGGCGAATATACTTTTTCCTATTTAACCATTTATGGTTTTCCCGCCCTTAGGAACTACGGTAAGACTTGTGTGGTGCGCTTATCATATCCAAAGCATTTAACCGAAGTATGGCACGCTTATTGCTTCAGCTCTCCCTCCTTTAGGTTCCTTCTTTCTCTTTGCTCTATGTCTAGTTTCTTTCAGGATCGCTCAATTCGCTGTGTTGATGGGCGACTCTCTTTTTCTGCAAAATAGTGGTGTTTTCTCAGGGTTCTTTTTATCTCCTATTTAATTCCTGCTTTTCATTAATGATCCTCTCACCTGCAAATCTAACTCTATCCATCATTATGTCAATGAACTTGAACCCTTCAGTCTTTCCACTCATATCAATTTCTGCTCCCTCTTTTACTCTAGAATTGCCTCTCGTCTTAATCTTTCCGACTATTCTCGCGATCTTGTAGATTCCGGTTGGGTCGTCTACAGCTTGTGAAATAAATTCTTTAAAAACCCAACTCTACAAATCTCTCTCTCTAAACACTTAACTTTCTAATCTCTTATCGACGGTTCGCCTCTGTCTTCTCCCTGTCGACAATAAAACATCCTTGCCTTTAACAAAACAAAAAAATGTGTTGAAAAATTATTTTAATCACAATGGTTGTAGGGCGGCCTCAAAGACTGTGAGTTCTGTTAGAGTGCGAGACTTTTTTTCCTCTTCTCAGTTACTCCAGCTATACAAGGGTCCATGCCCTTGTATGAGTACTGCTCTCATATTGTGGGGGCGGGGCTCTGGTTTCATCCGGCTTTGGATAGGGTCGAGTCAGGCAAAAAGACTTAAAAATTGTCCTGTACTCTTCTAGTTCACTTGACCCTTTATACTTTGCGGCCGATGTTGTGCTTTATCCTTTCTCTATAGTACTGAAGGCAGTGCTCGAGAACTATCCACTCGGCGTGCACCACCTTTAACGACGCCTCGTACACTAAGGGGTGCCGTTTCGGACAGTGATGTTTTGTTGTTGATCGTTATAACTCCAGACTGGTTCCTGCGTCTTCTTTATTTCCTGCCATCCTCTGTTCTGTGAATCCTCTTCCATCATTGTGTTTCCTACTCAATTTAATTTCCTCACTTAAAGCCTGCGTCTGTGCCAATTTGAAGGGTTTGCTTAAGACTGAGCTTTTGTTTTATTCCCACTCCTTGAAATAGGTTCTGCCCGTTGAGCGGCGGTGAGCAACTGTAAAAAAAATCAATAAATAGATGTTCTAATAAGAATTCCTTAAGCTAGGAAACCCCACAAGAATGGCGACGTCCGACGGGTGAACCAACTTCTAGACCTGCATTAGAAATAGCATAACGCGAGGAGCTTGCTCGCTTGACAAAAAAAAAAAAAAAAAAAAGAGACAGAGAAGTGAAACCGCCTTATCTGCAACCCCTGCAACAGCACTGATATTGGTGATGGTGGCTTTTCAGCAAAAATCTGCCCAATTTCATGAATAAAAGGAGGGGAAGAAGGATCCCAACCTGTTAACTCTTGCTTCAAAAGTTAGACACGCAAGCCACCATGGGAGAAGTGCATCACCTTCAAGAATCACACCAGTGCCGAACCTCATCGAAAAACTGAAAAGACAGTCATCAAGGAGCAAAGATAATTCAAATTTGCAGCGTGAAAGAGAGATGAGGCTCTACAAAACATGAGATGCTGCCTACATGCGGTGGCATGATTTAAAATGCGTGGCATGAAAATGGCCAAGGTTTTCATTATTACAGTTTTGCAGGCAAATAATTTATCAGCAGCAGCCCTCATTTGTCTAGAGTGAATGCATGAAAGTTTCGGCGAGTTAGAAGTAAAACCCCAAAAAGGCAAATTTCTCTCGCAGATAACTACTGAACGGTAATGTTTTGCCTACAATTTGTGAATTTTTAACTGGAGTATTGAGAAGTTATCTATCTTAAAGGATTATTTTATTATGTCATGTTTGAGTAACAGCGTTTTTTTAATTTTAACTTTTCGGCTGATTAATTGAGGTCTCTTTTTTCCTATTTTTATCTTTATATTTGTAGCTAGTTAAAGAATTCTTTTAATTGAATCATGTTAAAACATAAGCTAGTATCTAAACTTTGTTAATACTTACTTGAAATGGAAATGGAATATTTTAAATAAACACAAACATAAAAAAGTTATTAATATTATATTTTGCAATTATTCCTTAAACGTACTATTTAAATTCTAAGATAAAATATAATTGGGCACAAACAAGATAACTGAAATTATAAATACTAAGTATTGGTTTGTACAGGGAATGCAATCTGAGTTGCCTAGCAGTACACAAAAGTTTCTTTCTTATTACTGTTATTTTTTTATAATTAATTAAAGATCGGTATCGGTAACGGTATCGGCAAACCTAAAAATAGAGTATCAGGTATCGTATCGTATCGCCTCTTTCTGGTATCGGTACATCCCTAATATATATATTCATATATATATATATATTATATATATATATATATATATATATATATATTATATATATATATATATTTATATATATATATATTTAATATTATATATATTTATTACATTCTAATATATATTACAACCTTTTAATGTTCAAAATCTACTTAACGAGTTCCCATTTCCGAAAGCACTATCAACTGTTTCTTGAGTCCATGCTGTAAGACGATATTACGGATAGTTCGCTCTGTTACATAATCCAGCATGTCTCGGTGGGGCGTCCTGAAAATAGTTAAAGAAAGATTAAGCTTTCAATATGTTAAAAAAGACAAATTTTCTCTTTAAGGTATTAAGCAAGAATGGCAAAGAAGATGAAGAAGAAATAGCTTGTGTGGTTTGAGTAGTTGGTAATTAGTGTAATTAGTTATTAACTATAATATATATATATATTATATATATATAATATATATATATATATATATTATTTATATATAAATATAATATATATATATATATATATATATAATATATAATATATATACTATTATATATATATATATTATATATATATATATATAAATATAATATATAGATATATATATCTATATATATATATATATATATATATATATATAATATTTGAAAAGCCAGGATATAGTTACCATTGAGAAGTGAATTTTCATCTTCACCGTTAAACTGCCTCTGATTTTCCGAAAGACCTGCAAAATGCCTGCCGACGGTGTTGCGAAATTCCTCCGGATTTCTCATGCTCCTTTCCACCATGACAGCTACGTAAATGAGTGTTAAAAAAAGGGGTTAGTTTTAAGAATGAAGAAACAAAAGGTCCACTCAAAAATAATTGAAAAAAAGAAAACCCCGAGATGATATCGTGCAATGTCTTTACCTTTATAAAACTTTTGCTCCTTGTGACAATAAGCAAACAAAATCAAAAAAACCACTGAAAATATTATAGCAGTTAGACACATACTACGTGCTAAATCCATCGTAGCCAAACATTATCAGATTGGGTTCATCCCAAGTAATCTGAATTTGCAGGCAGATGTAACATCATATCCGCGCAATGTACACGGGTAATTATCCTTTGTATAATAAAAAATAAAAATTAGTGGAAGAAATTTATAATCTACGCCTCAAAAAATTAACTGCCATGTTATATACAAATTATAATATAAAATATAATTATTGAAAAATAAATTTATTTGTAATTAATGTAAAATATATATATATATATATATATATATATATATATATATATATATATATATATATATATATATAGAGTATATATATATATGTTATATATATATATATATATATATATATATATATAATGTATATATATATATATATATATATATATATATATATATATATATATATATATATATATATATATATATATATATATATATATATATATATTAGTCTTTTTAAAGAGAAAAAAAAAGATATATATATATATATATATATATATATATATATATATATATATATATATATATATATATATATATATATATATATATATATATATATATATATATATATATAATATATATATATATATATATATATATAATAGTTATTTGAAACAATAAAATACTGGATTCTA
Organism: Trachelipus rathkii; assembly: GCA_015478945.1. Taxonomy (NCBI): domain Eukaryota; kingdom Metazoa; phylum Arthropoda; class Malacostraca; order Isopoda; family Trachelipodidae; genus Trachelipus; species Trachelipus rathkii. Next base: position 10,205 of record JABUQX010101071.1, on the reverse strand, counting down.
ACCTTAGCAGCTTCATGACAAGGTATTGTGGTCTTGTTGAGAGGCGTAAAGTTCCCTGAAGCCTCGCCACTTTCAACAAAATGATATTGAATATTCAATGGCGTGTATTCGTTGTTCGTATAATCTCCGAGGTAATTAAAGAGTCTTACAGCGTTGCACGACGCACCGTAAGATCCACAAAATATTTCTATTATTTAAAATTAAG
>JABUQX010101071.1:0-7500 GCA_015478945.1 Trachelipus rathkii | reverse complement strand
CAAGGTGTAATAATGGACTTCATTTTCAATATAGACCCTATCTCAAAACTTGGTATGAACAATATTGCCCCCTGTTTACCTGATGTCTGTTTGATGGGATCATTCTTTATACTACGCATCTATACTTCTCATTCCCTACTATAGTTTCACTACTACTAACCAACACAGGTAACAACATACCCTCATGCAAACCCTAGGGCACTCAAGATTTAATCCTTTTACATCCATCCAATTTAATATAATCAGTCACCTTCCTTACATTCACAACTTTTCTACTACAATCTGCATCATATATTTCCTTTTCATTCAACATATATTCCAAATGCTTAAACTCGGATACTTGATAAAAAAAAAAATATATTATTTTTTTAACACAACCGTCATCATTCAAGGGCAGGACCCAATTCAAGGAGGGGACAGAACTAATAATAAATATTTAATGATATTTCTGACTTCTTCATCAGTCTTTGACTTCCTTATATTCTTCTTAGAAACCTTTTCCACTTCATCCATGATCATTGAAAAATTCTGTGTTAACCAACTTTTCCTCTTCTGTGTGCTTATTTTCTTTCTTTGGTTCTCCAACTTCATCAGCATCATCAACAATTTACTTCTGACTGATCCTACATTTTAAGTAGTTTTCAATTTTCTCTTCTTTTCCTTCAAAATTTTCAGACAACTTCAACATTTTCAACACATGTATCGGACATAACATCAGACTGAACATTGGTGCAGCATATACCGGTACCGTCATTGCATGAGTTGGTGCGACTGACAATAATTAAACCGGTGCATCTCTGCCAAAGGAGACCATCCAACATGATTTAACACCACAGACTCTCCTCACTCACTACCATAACCTTACTCTTATCTACGGTACATTTACTTACAAACCCATTCTTTTACATACCATGCTTAAACCCTCTACCAATCCTCTCACCTCTCTTCAGATTCTCCACACCAAACCAAACCATCCACATACAATAAGCAGGGCATCATTCTAACACCCAATCCATAGCTATATAAATCAAATAACAAGGAAACATAACACATCCCCACCTCACAAGGTTCCACCATTATATATATATATATATATATATATATATATATATATATATATATATATATATATATATATATATATATATATATATATATATATATATATATATATATATATATATACTTCGTATATATATATATATATATATATATATATATATATATATATATATATATATATATATATATATATATATATATATATATATATATATATATATATATATATATATATACATAGTGGTGGGTCTAAATCTATGCCTCTTTCCTTTCAATAAAAAAAAATTATCTCTGTTTGATTAATATAAATAAAAATATTTGTATGCACATTCATTCAAAAAAGTTCATGACATGCATTTCAAAATTTGTAATTAGGCTAATATCTAATGAAACCAATTTAAAGTTACGAAATATCAATTTTGATGTGATGGTACACATTTTTGGAAGAGAAAGTAAAAAATAATTAAATAAAAGTTCAAAACCTAAAATAATAATAATAATAATAATAATAATAATAATAATAATAATAATAAAAATAATAATAATAGAGATAATAAAGTAAGCTATACTTAACATGGTAAAAAAATATAAAATATTTGATGTAAATTTAGTTCAGCGTAATTCACAAATCAAGTGATGAATTACAAATATCAATTTTAGATTTCCATTCGTCTTCCCACTTTATTTATTTAAATAAATAACAGTTGTTTAAGTATTGATCTAAAAGCTTTTTGTTATGCATTAAAATTTTTATAAAAAATATAAAAAATATTTTACTGAATCACAGATTTAATTTTCATTATTAAATAATCATTTATACGGTATATAAAGAAGATACATTGGGTATAAATATTAATTCATTCATACCTCTTTCACTGATCAAGCAAATCATTTTACATTGATAGCTATAGAAAAACATTTTCAGAAATGAGCACAAAAAATAATAAGTCATAGTTTATTGCATTCAACTTCATACAAAAAAAAAATTTGTACACATCATTGCAACATACTTAAAACTGATTCAAGTTAAGTAAATGAAATAATATTTTTTGAATGAGAAAAAATTATAAAAACAAAATAGGAACAAGATTATTGAACCCTCTGAACCCTTAAATTTTGACACTTTGTTGAATTCGTTTATCTTTAATTATTTAAATTACTCTTTTAAAAATTTACTTAATATAAGTAACTTTTTATTACATTTAAAATTAATTATACGTAATAAAAATGTCAATAATACGAAATACGAAATAATGGTGGTCCGAGCCACCCCCTCCATCAATTTTAACGGCGGGGTGAATCGGAAGTTAGGCCCCGTTTTTTGGCCACTAATACTGCTTGGATCAAAAATTTACTTGCCAGTTTAAAGCCAACATACTGAGTGTATCCACTGAAAAAATAATTAAAATCGATCCACAATTTTCATTTTATAAAGGTTAAAAAACTCACATTTTCAAAAGTGAAGTTCATTGAAGGAAATTTTGTACCCTAATTTCTAACATTTTTTAAAAATATAAAACTTTCTAGAATTAAATATGATCTAAATAAAACTTGTAGTACCCGCGTGGCTATAAAATGAAGGAAAATTTTTTTTTTTTTTTTTTTATTATTTTTATTTTATTTAGAGTGGACCCAATCACCCCGCCCGACGCCATGAATATTTTACTGAATCACAGATTTAATTTTCATTATTAAATAACCATTTAGGCTATAGCTATATAAAGAAGATACATTGGGTAGTTATAGATATTAATTCATTCAAACCTCTTTCACTGATCAAGCAATCATTTTACATTGATATAGAATAACATTTTCAGAAATGAGCATAAAAAATAAGAAGTAACATTTCATACAAAATTTAAAAAAAAAAAAAAAAAAATCGTACACAACATCACAACATACTTAAACCCAATAACTCACAAAGTTAAGTAAATAAAATACAATATTTTTTTGAATGAGAAAAAATGATAAAAACAGAATAGGAACAAGAATATTATGAACACCTTTAATGTTAACTAAATGATGGAGAATTTACTTCAACATTCCTCAGCTTTATTAATGTATAATTTACATAGATTATATTATCAATTAAAAATAAAAAGTAGCTATTCATAAAATAATTTCACAGGTACTTACCAATGGCACAAATATTTGAAGAACTATAAAACTTAATACTAAAAATTTGTTAAATAAATATATATTTTTAAGTTTAAAAGAAGGAAAGCTTTTCCTCCTTTTCGCATCATTGCTTCTTTCTTCCATTTTTTTAAGAAAAAAAAAAATAAAAAAAATAAAAATCTAACTACTAAGCTTTGAAACTATAACTTCATGAAGTAATAAAAAGAAGGCATTGCTTAGCAATTAATCTATAGACAGTTTTTAGACACCATAATCTGCAACTGGTAAGAAAAAATATAAAAATTAAAAAATTTTACAAAAAATAATAATAATAATAATAATAATAATAATAATAATAATAATAATAATAATAATAATAATAATAATAAAAATGAATGAAACTCTTACTTGCATTTATTTATATGCCGGATTATAAAATAATAACATGAATTGTACACAAACTAATCTTATACCATAAGCATTTGGTTGAAAGACAATTTTTACCATTCACCAAAATGAATAAAACAAAATTGAGATATCTACTCCATAACCAAAACTGGGGCCAAGGGGCTAGTAAATATTTTTTGATGGAATATTTTTTACTTAAAAGTTTCGCCACCAAAAAAAAACATTTTTTTTTGCTCTAACTTCACAGCCCTTTTTAGATATATATTACTTAAAATACAGAGGATTTTATACAATATTGATACAGTTACTATAGACAAATTATTTATTCTTCAAATTTTCTCACCAATCAACTTTCCAATATTTTTCAAAACTTTTACCAAGAGTTAAAAATTCTTCTAATTTAAAATATTATATATTAATTCACTTTCAAACGACTAAGAATTAAAATTGCTCATTTTATTTTATTTGAAATAATTAAAACATTACTTGTTTAATCATTAAATATATTTACAAATTTATCCCTTATATTTTCCAATATTAAAATAAAAATATTTTAAATGGTGCTTAACACAATCATATATAAATTTCATTTATAGCTATATATATATATACATTTATTCATGAAAATTTACATCACACTGATATTAATCAATCTTTGACTGGAAAAATGACTAGCCCATAACCCTTCAAATGATTTTGGGCTGCAAATGCCTAAGTTTAGAAAACTTATATTATTAAAATTTGTGACACTAATAGAGTGAATTTTCTGAGATAAAAAGTTACTAAACGTGTCTATTCTTACTTCTGTAATTTTTTTGGTGCAATTTTAACTACAGATATAAACAACTTTGTGCAAGAATGGAGTCTTCTAGGGAAAAGTTCCTTACACTGACTAAGAAATGTTCAGGTCATTTAGATTTAATTTATTCAAATGTAAGAATATAGGCTACCTATATGATTCAAAGAGATTAAAGACAAATATATTAAGAAATATAAAGATGGCAAGAGGTCACATAGGCCTATCAGGACTGTCTAAGACAAATAATCAAGTCAGTTGTTACTAATTTCTTTAGATGGCAATAGAAAACAAAATTGAGCCTCCTAATAAAACAATATTAGTCTATAGCTATATAAATTGCAAAAATGTTTAATTTGTATATGATGAGCATTTCCTCATATTTTTTATAATAAATAATTTTCTTTACACTTGATTCCTTATTACTTTTACTTATGACAGAAACAAATTTTTACAGGTATTTAAATGCTTGTAGTCTCTATGTTTAGCTATTGAAGGTGATGGTAACACTATTTGAACTTGTTTCTAACAGTTTAATAACTACCTACCTGAGCGAATGTATGTTTGATATATTTTTTAAAAATTTTATTTTAATTTAGTAAATTAGATAACCTATCAGAGTGAAATGAATGTCCATTTGATACATTTTTAATATTTAAATTATGTATGTTCTATTGAATTATTGTATAGTATGCCATCATTTTATAGCCTTATATATATATATATATATATATATATATATATATATATATATATATATCCTTATTTCAAAGTATTGCACCAAATCATATTACTTCTTACCTAAAAACTATTTGTAAAAAGGTCACACCATTAGAGTTGTTTATATCACAAGTCATATATATTCATACTTTATTAGGATATAGCTATAAAAAGATTTTAAAATTTTTCTTAATAGTCGAGTTTAGCCTAATCTACTAGAAAATCTAAATTTTTTTTTAGAAGTGACCTAGATGATGGGTAGGAAGCAACTCTGCCACATGTAAATATAGGAATAAATATTGAAAACAACGTTATTTGTTCTTTCATATATTTGTTTTTGTTCAAAAATTCTGTAAGGTTATGATAAGTTTTTTTAAGTGTATATATAAATTTACTGTGTATGCTTAACAAAACTTATCATAACCTAGATTTAATAGGTCCTAAACCAAATTTAAACTGTAAAAAAAAATCAGTATATGGATTAAATTTATGAATGAGAGAGATTTGGCAGCAGTTTTTAGTCAATCTTACATGAAAAAAAAATATATAGGGCCTATAGGAGTTATATATATATATATATATATATATATATATATATATATATATATATATATATATATATATATATATATATATATATATATATATATATATATATATATATATATAAATGATTATCAGAAAAAAATATTGATATTTCGTCAGGTTCAGCTATACTCAACTATACCAAATTTTTAGCTACTTTAAAATGATTTACTTGAAAATTCATAATTTAACTCTCCAAAATAGAAAATTTTAAAATTTAATAGAAACTCTAAGAGGTATATATATATATATATAATACTAAATCTTATTGTATCTTTTTTGCAATAATGGCAGTTTTTAATTAAACTCATAACCAAAGAAAAGAGTTTAGCTTTCTTCTATGCATGAAAAACCTATACTGAGACAAACAGCAAAATGTTACACAAATAAATAAACAAATTATGGTAGATTTATTATAAATTCTTTAACTGAGCCAGATTTTATTTTCAGTTAATAGGATTAGGTTTGAAAAAATTTAAATAAATATCATAAAATTTCTAAATTTATTGTAATAAATCAAAGAAAAAAAAAAAAAAAAAAAAAGATGAAACAATCTAAAATCTGCTAGAAAAAAAAAAAAAAAGTAGAGCTTTCTAAAAAAAAAAAAATCCTACAGCCTTTTAAATCAATACCTGAGGCCATTTTATCACAACATAACCCATGTTATAAAGCAGTGGTACCCAACCTTTAGTCTATCTTAAGCAAATTAATTTTAAAGTTTTAGGCGAGCTATATATATATATATATATATATATATATATATATATATATATATATATATATATATATATATATATATATATATATATATATATATATATATATATACAATATCTGATTTTTTCATTAACATAATTTGAATATCTGCAATCATATAAAAGAAAATACCGTATATCTCTTCTATTTTGTTTATTTTTAGTATTTAGATGTAGGATGTAAAACAATATTTTAGTGGATTTTGTACTTTCACTATTGGATATAATTGTCCAAAATTCACTAGTAAATTTTCAAAAGTTCTTCAATTTTTACGAAACTAGTTTAATGTGCGCACATGTTCAAAATCAAGTTCATAATCAAAAAATGCTAATAATAGTGCAAAGGTAAATAGCATTTTTCAATTTCTTGATATTTCAGTCTTTCTCTTTACCTTCTACTAATCAATTTACCTACTAAGTTTAAGTAAGTGCTATGAACTACATGCAGAGTTACCGTACTTATGAGAACTTATCAAAAAGTATCAATCTTTGAAAAAATCAAATTCAAAGGTACGAACTTATAGACTTGATTTTTCAACTATTTTATAGTTGTTAAAATAAATGTGGATATGCAAGCCGTGAGCCATATTAAAATGGTTTGCGAGCTACGGGTTGGGTACCACAGACGGAGTAAGCACAAAAGGCTGCAAGAATAGTGAGCTAAGCAAAAGTGGTGAGAAAATGGTAATTATATACAAAGACAATTTTTAAAATTATCAGCCTAAAATATTTCAACCATGGGTAATTTGAAAAGCACTGATATGATCTGGATTTGGGCCTAAACCTCCTAAACTGTTACAATTTATATTTAAAGTTTTAAAATTATTTTACACAGTTCTACAATATAGCCAAAGTGAATAAGTAGGCTATTCTTTTACCAAAATGTTCTTCTTAAATAGTAGGCCCTACTAGGCTATACAACTATAATCACAAACTCAAAACACATTTTAAAAATAATCAATTTAATATTCACATCCTTGTCTACCATCTTTGGGAGTATTTACTATTTTTTCAAGATAATAGATTTCACAGAAAAAAAAACTGTTTACGCAACTC